>NJRQ01000241.1:1139-18795 GCA_003063805.1 Aphaenogaster ashmeadi | reverse complement strand
TTGTCGTTTATTTTTCGGAATCATTCCAAACGGAATTGTTTCCGAATAGATTCATAATACGTGCCCAGCGTACGTATTATGAATTTATTCGGAGGAAACGATTCCATTCGGAATGATAGCCACTTGTTCTATGCTTGTCTTTGTCGTTTTCTTGTACTTTCCTTATGTTTGTCCGTTATTTTTCGGAATCATTCCGAACGGAATCGTTTCCAAATAGGTTCATAATACGTGCCCAAACTAAACGTTTCGTCGTGTCTCTCTTTTCTCGCCGCCACTCCGTCCCTTCCTCTCTCTCTTTAGCTTTAGCATCGCGAACATTATGACGTGCTCGCGTTGTCCAAACGCTCTTAATAATTTACTGTTTTCTCGATACTTTGTTGGATGTAGATCTTGTGAGGAAAAGGTTGCAGTTTAGTGGAAAATACATACTTGCGACATAAACATTTTTATTATTTCACACAACGAATAATTTCTACATACTTACGATTTTCAATACTTACGTTTAATGTTCACGGATGTAACTAAATTATCATATTTGTTTTATCCGCTAGCGAGTATATTATATTATTCTTCGGTGGTTTATTTATTTTATTATTGTATTGTATGCTTGCTTATACGATATTGTAGACATTAAAAAAAATTGCTAGTGTTGTACTGCGTTCTAAATTCCTTTGTAATCTCTAGCAGTGCTCATTAAGTCTAAAAATGACATAAGTCTGAATATGACAGTAATGCTCGTCATGAATTTGCGTAATACCGATAAGACGGCCTCGAATTGACGTCTCGTGATTGCGTTAAATCCCCGTTTCGTCTTTGACACAGTAACAATTCAAGGCCACTAATCAGTAACTCTAAGTTCAACGTATGATGCGATATATTAAGCATCTTTACTAATTTGTCGGCTTTTTTATTTATTGATTTTAATATAAGTATTTAACGTAACATTTGTTAACGAACTTGCTTCACTAGGTTGCTAAATAAAAATGAGCAGAATGTGACTAAAACGATTATAAAAATTTTCTCACCAAGCGAGAACATTTTAACATTTATTTTAACATTTAACATTTATTTTAACATTTTCCTAAATTTAATATTTTTATCGAGGTTAAAACCTGAATGAGATAAAAAAATAATATGTTTGAAAAGTAGAAATAGATTTATTTGCTTTTAAAAAGCTCTGGTGTGTTTCGCTGTGAAAGAAACGAACGCGGTAAATAATGCACGCGAAAGTCACGTATTGAAATCGTCGTTTATTTATTGGCTTTAATATAAATATTTAACGTAACATTTGTTAACGAACTTGCTTTACTAGATTGCTAAATAAAAATTTTGCGGAATGTGACTAACAATAAAACGATTACAAAAATTTTCTCACTACGCGAGAACATTTATTTTAACATTTTTTCTATATTTAATATTTTTATCAAAGCTAACTTGAATAAGAATAAAAAAATAAAGATAGAAATAAGTTTATTTGTTTTTAAAAAGCGCTGGTGTATCTCGCTGTGAAATAAACGAATGCGGTAAAAACAATGCACGCGAAAGGCGCGTATTGAAATCGTCGCTTGAGTACTACAAACTGCAGAAATGGGACACAAAACGACAAGTGGCATTGATAACAAAAGCGCAGGTTTCATAATCCGATTATTTTGCAGTAGGCGATTTGCATTCATGCCGTAAAGAGCAGGAAACTCGAAATGATACTGATTACGTAGTAATCATCAAGAACTCTACGATGCTGGATTTGTTTTCTTGATCTTAACGCGCTCACGCGATACAATGTGTCGGAGAAAATTACAACAAAATTACAAACATACATAGGAGAAAGATTTATAAATTTTTAAAAATACATATGAAATATTTTTTATATAATCACGTATGTCTGGTTCTTTTTGATTCTTATTACATGTGATTATATAATGCATTGAAGAACTCCGTCGTGCAAACAAATCGTCTCTTTTGACTCAATTATATAATGCGACTTGTGGAATATTTTTTAAATTGTACGAGGCTTTGTAGATTCTCAATTATCTGCTGCAGATACTTATGTAAGCGCGGGACGAAGAAAATCAATAATTATCTGCTCATCTTTTCCGCAAGGTGCTGGTACAAGCGTAGTGCAGTCACAACTCGTTTTTATATAAGTTCTATATAAGATATTTTTATTGAATTTTTTTAAAATGATTCAATAATAAAGAAATTACATAAAATGAGGATTATTGATATAAAATAGATGAAATAAAAATTAATGTTAATCATTATTAATCTATTATGTAATTTAATTATGCAATTTGATTTATTACTTGAACTATTACTTACAACTATTAATTAATTGTAAACTATACTTGGAACTATATTAGTATATACAATTAATGTTTAATTATTTGGTTTTCTTGTATGACAATTTCCTTGTTAAAACTCTATTTATAAATTATTACAATGTATATTTTATTACAATGAAAACAGAATATTGAGATCTATACAAAATTGCGCGAATTTGGAGTTTTTATAATGAAATTCTGGGGCATACTGATAATGTAGCTTTGGAAAATGATGAAGCTGAAAATTAACAAAACACTGCGGTCACTGCACTTATCCATTAGCGAAATGACAAAGTCAACAGAGATTAAAATCGTTACGCAAGAACAATACGAAAGGGAAAGCGTGCACGGGAAATGATAACAAAAGACTCTTATCGATCGTGGTTAACAACCAAAGATTAGATGATAGAGACGTTAATTCGAATTTCGTCACGTGGAATGTGTTATTTCGAAATAATTTGATTTTATTAACTGCAAACAGAACGAGACTCTTTTGAGTTACTTCCGTTTTTTCAATATATAATAATTAGACATATAAAAGTTTTTTTGTTACACAATACAACCTATTTCATTCATGATTTTATCATAAGATCAACTACTTTATGTACATATATGTGTACACACACACACACACACACACACACACACACACACACACACACACACACACACACACACACACACACACACACACACTCTCTACAACAAATTACTCGCAGTTTGGATGCAGACGCATCAGATGGCAATCGGTTCCTTATCGCACCCTCGATCGTTCTCTTTTTCTCTCATTCCCCACGCGAATCATCATACAATCGCGAAAGCGCGTCGGCATGAAAGACTATTTACGACAGCTCTTGGTCCCGGAACCGGTCCACGGACCCCGTGTATACCCTGGAGGAGGAAGCCGCGGCTCGCGAAGAAAGGACGCCGACGCCGGACGTCGTGGAGCCGGAGGTGTCCGGCCGCGACCACGACGATCCACAGGAGGATGATCCCTACGAGTACGACGACGACATCAGGCCACCGGCGACTTCCGGCGAGCGTCGCAATATCGACACCGACGACGATGACGAGTGCCTGTCCCTGTTCGAGGCGGCGAGTTATCTCGTCTCGGGTTCCTCGGTGCCGACAACGAGAGTCAGTGCACCCTGCTGGGGATGCAAGGGTTGCGCCGTCGAGGGCTTGCCGTTGTTCCTCCTCGGCTCGCCGGCGGAGGCATCCTGCACGTGTACCTCCTGTCAGTAACCCCGTTTTGTTGTCCTGATCGATGTGTCGTTTACGTTCGCACTGCGTCAGGATTACGACGTTAAATCGACTACGTCGATATTATAGCCGGCATTACGATGTTGAACAAAAAGTCAGTTAATTAACTTAATGATGGCAATTAATCGAAATTCTTTAATATCGACTTTCTTGGCTTACATTTATCCATCTATTTACCGTTTTTTTTATTTTCATCAGTTTCTGCAGCTTTTACATGAATAAATTAAAAGAGAGATTTGTGTTTCATAAAGTACAAATGTTTTTTGCAGAAGCGAAGGCATATTGAACTCGTGTCGTATATCGTAAAGTCGATAGAAATTTTTCCTCGGACCAATTGATCTTTTATGTTTATTAGCCGATTAGCGAACATGTTGCAAAATTACGTAACCACAGACTTTCTCTTGTCACTGCGGGTGATACTTTATATTCTGGTCACTCTGATTGACGCAACGTTACGAGATATACTTTCGTAATCCTTGGTAATCCAAGTCATACAGGGCACACAAATTTATGTTTTGCATCCGCGATGTTGGTTCGTAGTATTTAACAAACCAATATTTGTCTGGCGCAGTGTGGACTTTTCTAAGTGGCACCCTCGTCACCTGTCTCTTCGACATGCATTCCACTTCTTTTTTTTTACGTTTTAAATATCGTCTCATCATTCTCTGCTTTGGGCCTCATTCGCCTGATCATTCGCTTTTGAAAATATTTGGATCCAACAAGGACGACTTGATCGAAATTACACGGCTTATTAGATTCGAGCGTAGATGGTACGATGCACGCACGTTAGATAAGAAATATTATACACCGACAATAAATAATGGCTTGTCTCGATAAAATTAGATAAGATATAACGAAGCTACGTGATGAGCCCATTTTTTTATTGTATTCTTTTCTGCGAATATTATTGCGCGCTTTGTTTTAATATGCTTATTTTTATCTTTTCTGTCTTTATTTATTTTATTATAAATTTTTGCAAATCCGCTTTTTATTACTACTATGTGACAATATCTTGATTTTTGCTATGCACGCTCTATCGATTTGCTTGAAGTATCGATATGCTTTTGTAAAATTTATTTTATTAGGTGTACAAATAAGTTTCCGCCGTTTGACAAAAGTTGGCGCCACCAATAAGTTATGGCTGTCTCTTATACACATCTAGATGTGTATAAGAGACAGATGTTTTTGTGTGCGAAAATGTCGAGTTTTGAGCCGAATAAGCGTCATTTGCGGGAACTTTTGATTTACTTCTTCAATTTAAAGAAATCTGCAACTGAGGCGCATCGATTGCTTGTAGAAGCATATGAAGAGGCTGCCTTAAGTGAGAGAAGTTGTCGTGAGTGGTTTCAAAAGTTTAAGAACGGTGAATTTGACATCGAAGACAAAAAACGTAGCGGAAGGCCGAAAGTGTATTATGAGTTGCTCAAACCGAACGAAACCATTACTGGAGCTGTCTACCGAACACAATTGATGAGATTGAGTCGAGCACCTGTCTCTTATACACATCTAGATGTGTATAAGAGACAGCTACTACTCCAGACACGACAAAGTTATTCTCCTGCATGATAATGCTCGTCCACATGTTGCGGCGCCGGTCAAAACCTATTTGGAAACACTCAATTGGGAAGTTTTACCTCACCCGCCGTATTCACCAGACATTGCCCCTTCGGACTACTACTTATTCCGATCGATGGCACATGGCCTGGCTGAGCAGCACTTCACATCATATGAAGATACCAAAAATTGGGTCGATTCATGGATAACCTCAAAAGATGAAGCATTCTTCCGACGCGGTATCCGTATGCTGCCAGAAAGATGGGAAAAAGTAGTGGCAAGCGATGGACAATACTTCGAATAAAACATAAGGTTCCGTTCTTTTACAATAAATGCCCAATTTTTGATAAAAAACGGCGGAAACTTATTTGTACACCTAATATAATCACGGTGTTATCACAAAAATATCGATAACAGCATTTAAAAAGAACGCTATCAGTGTCCTGCAAAGTTGGAAAAGTTTATGTTTGTTCATTAGTTTAATAATGTATTTTTCCTGCGAAAGTACTGGGTAATAAATGCAAATTTCCGGAAATAACCAATTTTCTTTTTATACGATGCGCGAACAAATTAACACGCGCAGGACGTTATTTGCGTGCCTCTTCGTGATTTTCCGGCATGGGAAGGTTTATCTGCATTCCGATCGTACCAGATCGACGAGTTCGCGTCGTCCCTTTGTTAATAAAAAAAAAGAGTCAAGACCGGTTTTAAAACCCCGTGCAGAATACCTGACATCATATCGGTATAAATTCCAGGCGATCCGATGTTCGGTATCTTCGATAAGTAAGGATAAAATGTTTATTATCTGAATTTGCACGATTGAAATAAGCGGATCTTAATCAAGGTAGTGCGTCTTATTTTCAATAATATTATCTTTGATGAGTGGTCAATATATATATATATATATATATATATATATATATAAAATATATATATGTTGCTTGATTAATTAATCTGCTACTTCGTCAGTACGTAACCTAAATGCAGTAAATTATCCAAAAGATATAGATGATTATACGAGGGATGCGTAGATTAAAGTAATTTAATTTGCGATAAATGCATAGTAGCGTGCAGCGAAACGCAACAAAATTCCAGGTTAAAATCATGCAACGCAGAGATATTTATTATTAAGTTTATATTTTCGATTAAATTTAGCGAAACAATGGTTGCGTTCAACCGTATCTGTCATAAAGGATAAAATTCCGTAGCCTTCCGATAATTCGAGCGATATTTTAATTGCATGGTCCGTGGTTTCTAATCGCACTGTTTCGCATAAAGCGAATTATTGGAGCTGTCGAAAACACGTTGCGAACTGTATTTTGTCCTACGATAAAAATATTACGAGGTCGCGAACGATTTCATTAATTTTTTCAATCTCACCTCCTTGCGGAACTGACTCGCAATTAAAGGAATACATGCTAAGGAAACGTCTAAGAAGAAATATCAAAGCTTAAATAAAAAGTAAAATGTGTATTCCAAATCGTTTAGTCTATACGCGAAAAAGATTTATAAAAAATAAGATTTTACTTTTAAAAATATTCCGTAGTGGAATCTTCCCTTGAACATCTCATGCGAGATTAACAAACATTGGAACTCTCAAGCTTTTAGTGAATTTAAAAAATTTCAAAGGATTTTTTCCATTTTATTTTTTCACAAACAGAACTACGACATTGATATTGCCGGTGTATTTTAGTTATTTTTGGCATCGCGCTTCGATCGGCAGGAAAATCTTTCGCCTCGCGTGTCAAGGAATCCGCGGCACTTTCTGCAAATTCGTTCATCGATCATCGCGGTCAATTGGCCGTGAAGGTGTCTGTTAACGTAATTCGCTCGTGAAGACACCGCGTCGTCATGAAGACGACGACGAGGAGTCCGTTCGTTCGAAATGCAGTGGTGGGCATCGAAGCGCCTCTCGTTGGAATTGAAAGTGGCCCATTACGTTCGTTTAGTCTCGCTTCTTCAGTATTGTTACGATATAAACAGGCGTCCCTTCAATAGAAAAAAGAAATGATCGCTCATAAACCAATTACGTGATGAAGACACCCGTGAAGCATCTGTCTTGTCAAAGCATATAATTTCAAATCTATTCCGCTATGTCGTCTTATTTCACTTTTACAAACATACATGTAGCATTTTAGTAAAACTGCGAGATAACATTTCTTTAAAAGGTAAAAACTTGAAGGATATACACAGTACCGTGTGTACCTTGCTTTATTGCCACAAAATGAAGTTAATTAGTATTTATAAAATAAACAGATTTAATGCGCAATTAAATAGCCCTAAAAAATGAATATCCAAGAGTTTAATGGACTGTCTCTTCAAACCTCCCTTAGCAATTAACTCTCACCATGCGGAGATAAAAGAACGAACGACTCGGAATTAGCAGCTATTTAGCTTTCGAATCCCGCAGAGATTCTTAAAAATCTGGAGCTTGTTGAACGCGAAGTAATAGAATACGTGGGCGAAGCATATATTGCTTCCCGAATGCCGAAGTGGATCCCTTTCGATCCCCCGAGTGCTTTCGGGGGTGCTTCCACTTTTCGCAGACTCTTTTTCATTCCGAATCCGTTTGTGCGGCATACGAAGTGGTAATTTATCCCGGCTTAATCTATTCCCCAATCGCGGATGCCGTAGAGTTGTGCCTTTGAGTAGTGTTTTGGAAGGCGACCTTGGACGTGGACGCGTCTGCGCTTTCCGACAGCCGGCCGGCCCGGTTAGCAGGATGCATCAGAGCTAATCGATAGGAGGGATGCAGGAGGCTCTTTCGTGCAGCGCGAGCATCTCATTGCGTCTCCACGCTTTCGTGTTCCCCTCGTTCGCGTGCCACGTTTTCTCGCCGCTCTCATTAGAGCCGCATCATCCTCCGATCACGAGACACGCGATCGTGTGTCGCCTCGCCATTCTCCCGCGATTTTCCACGACAGTTCGTCCCGCGCGCGGAACGAGCGATCAGCTGCTGGGTATCGTTGCGCCCTGCATCTGTTGCTCGTCGCTCGACTTCGTTTTGCATTTCTTTTTTGTGAAAACTCTCGACGAGGGTAGGGTAATGTTAGCCAGAGAGACTTAGCCAAGTTGATCTGGAGAAGCCGCAAGTGAAACATCATGAAAATGTTGAGTGCATTAAAATCGTCTATAGATAGAGTTTCTTTAGGAATTTATGATAAAGTTCAAGAACGCGACAAGGCTGTTCTTGTGGGAACTAACGATTTCCATGAAGTGGATCCGACCAAGTTTTGAAGGTTTAAAACTTCCACGTTGCTCTTTGGAAGCAATGCTTGCGCGCACTTTTAGCGCACTCACATTGCGAGACCACGATTACTCCGAATACATGAAATACACAGCAGAATCCTTTAACTTGATGACCTCAGGTAATTAGAAATACATCACATTATCGCAGGCAAAAATATTAACAGACTATATTAGAAGTCCACATCATTCAAACAAATAATTGTTGTCAAAACGTTGAACATAATTACGTAAATTATATTTTGCAAAATGGTATTGGTGCTAAGGGAATTTATTGTGATTTTAAAAAGTGTTGGAATTAATATTAAAAATTAAATGTAATTAAATGTAAAATGCATTATAAAAATGTATAATATTATGAGAATAATTTAGAATGTGTGGGATTAAAAACAGATTAACAATAAAATATTATTAAAATAACCGGGCAATAAAAACTGGCGCGTGTACGTGGAAAAGTAAAGAAACAAAGCTTAGAATTTTTATTTATAAATCTTGACGTCGCAATATCAAAATGTCGTTTTCATACATGGATCAAAGTAACAATATACATCCTTTTTCTTGCTAATTAAATGAAGTAAACGACGAGTTCATTAAAGAATGCTTGGGGATTTGCGTCTTCCTTGCTTGAAATAGAATAACCCACGTTTTAGATCGTTGCACGGAGGATTATAAATAGCGGAAGATCGATTATACGAGAATGAAATATGAGACAGTAACACATGCGTGAAGATTTAATGTCATTCTGTCACTCGGCCCGCTTCCAAGAGGAACGAAACTCTCATTCATAGTAACATATCCTATTTCGTATTTCAAAGCAAAGGAATTCGAATCGGTACAATTTTAACGAGTTTAATCCTTAACATATTGCGAGTGAAGAAACGTTGACATTTATTTCACTCGGCGCAGTTCTATCATCCCGAATGAGAAATTTCACGTGTCTGATACATCGAGAGCTGAACTCGCTGAAATTTTACCTGTTTCAATCACCGTCGCAATCAGTGTCATCGATACGCAAACGGATCATGTGCGAAATATCGTTCAACAAAAGAAACGTGATACTATATCCCCATACATCGATTGTGTATACTCTGCAAGTCGTAGAGAATTACATTGTATATGCGATGCGATCGATTTTACGTGACTCACATTTAAAAGAGTATAGGATTAATATTAAAAATTGAGTAAAATCGGCGTATTTATATAATATAATATGAAAGTAGTATATATAATATTATATAATAAAAATTTTAAATATATGGGATTAAAAGCAGATTAAAAAATAAGAGTCGACTATTATAGCAGAAGAATTATATAGATTACGAATCAAAAAGACTACAATATATGTATAACAACTTCAATTATATTGATAATAAACTAACAAAAACACATTTATATTGTAACATTTTTCTATACAAGAAGATAAAAAGCAGGTAAAAAGAAGTCTATTAAAACGTCGCTTATATTGTTTTCAGGGCTTAAATGTAATGGTCCGGCCTCTCTGCACACACATATCTGCTATATTATTTCTTTTTTTTTAATTCTGACTGTTGACTCCAGTAGTTTAATAACGAATCGTCACTCTGTTACAGTCTTATGTAGCAACCGGGTGAGCCAAATGACCAAGACCTATAATGACATAGAGGCAGTTACAAGGCTTCTGGAGGAGGTAAGTCTGATCAGGAAGCAAGAGCTAGCAGAAACTAGGCCCGTGCTATCGGCTGTGCATATCGCGTCGTTAAAATTTTACGAATCCGTATCTAAAAATATTAATGAGACGTCCGGAACAAATAAAACGTAACGAACCGATAAGTGACTAAATGATAATATGATCTATAAACATAAAAATAAATGGTGATTAAATGATCTGTGAACAGTTATATAATTAGGACTCGCGAAAAATATGTAAGGCTTTTATTATTGAAATTGTATTCAAAAATTATTTTGATATTCATACTCCTGAATTATCCTTAAATTTTAGCAATTTAAAGACGGCTATTAGAAATTCCCTTTAAATAACATTATTTTTTTAGAAGTATTGATACGCTATTTTATGCAAGAATACTATTAAAGATAATTTGATAATAGATTAGCAATTACTGTAGACGAGAGATGTTCAGTTATAATAACAACGAAAGACAAACGGCTATGCTTTTCTTCGACAGAAAGAAAAAGACTTGGAGTTGACAGCGCGCATCGGCAAGGAGCTGCTGGCACACAATCAGAAGCTTGAGACCACAGTGAACGCATTAGAAGCTGAGCTTAAGGAAGCGAACGAGAAAATCACCCAGTTGAATCATGAGGTGTTGAAGAAAACCGAGCTGATACAGATATTGACCAATGATGTGGACGAATCTAGCTCGGAGGCCGGAACTCCTACCGGCCTGCGCGGCATTAATCTGGACATGTTACAGAGGAAGGTATCCTGTTTGGAAGATGAGAATAAGCAGCTTCGTAGCGAGTTCGCGAAACTGGTGCACGATGCCGACGATTCCGAAGAACAAGAGGCACGTCTTGTAAAAGATATCGCAGCGCAATTAGGTATATCATTATATATTTATCTGTTTTTATACGTAAATGTGTTTATTTGTGGCAAATATTTTATATTTGATATTAAGTAACATTTCCGAGTAATTAGTTTTGGCAAAATTAAATAATTTTTTAATCGATGATGAGATTATCATGAACATCAGACATTCAAGGTAACTAGAAGACTATTAAATAACTTTTGGTAAATAACAGCAAACGCCAACATGGAGGTGGATGGCATAGCGGAGGAGCTCGGTCGGCAAAAAGATGAGAATCGATTGCAGCATGAGCAAATAATTAGTCTTACTGCGAAATTAGCTGAGACAGAGCTTAGGCTCGCTCAGCTAATGGCAGAGCACGACGAAGTGGGAGCGACTCTAGTCATCACTAGGGATAATCAAAATACACTTGCCGCTGAACTAGCTGAATTCAAAGAACGATATGCGGAGGTACGATTTTGCAAACGTATGAGAAATGATGGACTAATTAATTATTCTGTTGAAGTGTCGTACGCGATAATCATCTTGTCGCTGTAATGTAGATGAAAAAATAACTCGATGATTAACATATTAAAATTTGAATTATTTCGCTTATATAAACTTTATAAATCTGTATAAATCTGTATTGAGATAATGCATGTTATTTGTGCGTCAGGTGGTGAACTTACTAGCCGAAACGCAAGAGCAGTTGCGAAAACAGAGGAAACGTGGAATGCCGACTGTACGCGGTGGATCGCTATTCCCGTCGATGGGCGCGGCGCCTCAACCGGATTCTATCGCTTCAGAATTGGAATCGTCTCTTTACTCAGAATTAAGTCTTGATTCTGGAATCGGTGCAGTCGATAGAATGTACGTTACAAACTTGCATTTATGTACGCTCTATTATTAGGCTTGGAATCAAAACTGTAGTCACAATACATTCTTACATATTCAAATCATGAGAATTATAATTTCAATAATTACTTAATAATTAATAAAACAATTCATATTGCATTTGTTTCGTAGACCATCCTATAAGAAAGTGTTTGAGACCGTTCGTAGCGCGTCACGAGCGACGTATGCGGGAATGGATCCCAATCAGTTTCCTAGGATAGGTTCCATGACGACGTCGACATTATCCAGCAGTTCTGTTGGCCCGCGAATGAGTTGTGGACAAGTGCGACCGCAGGCCTCTACGTTTCCCAGTTTGGATTCTAGTGGTCATAGTGAGAACGAAGGATCCTTGCTCATCGAGACGGAAGATTACCCGTATGTATCCGTCTTTTTCTTCATGAAAATATATAAATCGGTTTTCTTATATAATCGTACACTAATCGGTACTCTGTTGTGTTTCAGGGGGCCGCAACGAACGGGTGTACCTGGTGCTCCTGGTGCTGCTGATCTAGAAGCCGCTATACGTCGTCTAACACCTGCGGAAGTATTAGCGAGGCGTGCATGTCTCAGTACAGGCGCTGGTTACAGTTATGATTATGACGGTGGTATATTACATTCCCCGCCAACCTTCTTGCCTTTTGACTGTCGCACTCCGGACAGCATCATGTCGACCGGCAGTAGCGGCAATCTGAGCGGTTTCAGCGGTAACAGCGGCAACACTTGGCGTATCCCGCAGAAATTGCAGATAGTCAAGCCGATGGAGGGCTCCCAGACATTGCATCATTGGTCGCGACTGGCGACGCCAACATTAGGTGGATTACTGGAAGACAGACCAGGCGTAAAGACCAGAGGTGGTCGCGCTCTCGAGGATCTCGGTCTCATAACGTTCGCATTGAGCGATTTGGAGGAAGATGAGGAATACACTAATCCCGGTAAACCGTTCCAAGACACCGGCTCCATTTACACGTTTACTAACAGTACCGTGATGCATCCGGATGATCACACTACCAGCAGCGTAACACCGAGCATCGTTAGCAGTCGCGTCGCCTCAGCGCCCAGCAGTGGTATGAACTCTGGTATGAGCACCCCTCGCACGCACAGCCGTCGCAATTCAACGTCAACATTTTCCACCACGCTTGGACTGGCTAAGATGCTGAACGAAAGAGGAATCAAAGCTGTCACGCCCTCGTGTATAGGCACCCCTACCGACGAACGGAATTTCTCGCCGACTGCTACGCCATGTAATAGTCCGGACGCGAGTCTGTCACCAAGGTCATCGTCACCACCACCAGAAAACGCTGCCTCGTTGACATTGGGACTGCTCAGCACCGGGGCGGAATTACTGAGGCGTACTTTCAGTTACGAGCCGCCGGCGCCGGTGCAGTCTAAGAAGAAGAGACCGAAGTCGACGATCTCGCGCTCCGAGAAGAAGGCTCTCACGGGGATACGTCTGGTGGAGAAATTGGAGAGGATTGGTATTGATACGATCATAGCCACCACGGTTAGCTCGTCGATCTCGCCATTAGCTCTACAGGGTGCTCTATATACGCGTCGTTCAACTGGAAGTCCAATGGCACAACTGACTTTCCTCAAAACTTCGATGTCCTCCAGTACCAGCCAAGAGAAGCTAATATCTCCCTCGTCTTCAACATCCTCCGCTAGTGACGAATTTCCGTCGAGCAAACCGCCGTCATTATCGGGCAAACGAAATAACAGCAAAGAGCCAGAACCAAGCGTGTCCGGTTCCAATGCATTTAACTCGAGGGCAGCGGGTCAGTCGCCGGATCGACAACGACGATCAGGTGCTAAAGCGACGAGACCCGATTTGGGACGAGTTAAGCCGCCAGTTCCGACGCCTGTAACTAAAGAATCCAAACAATCGGCGTTGGGAGCGATAAGCTCGCTTCTTTTTGGTCGTAAGGGTGGCTTATTGTGAATATTTTGTAGAATCTGTAATGCGATAGGGGACGAATCAATCAATTCCAGTGAATTATTTTTTAAATGTATTTGCAGAAAAAGACCTCGTTTTTTTATTATCTGGAAATTTTTATTCATGCATTACTACTTGAGTACACGATATGCTCCTGTCGTCAGTATTATTGATTGTTTACACTTTGACATATTCGCTGATTCGTATACAGCCGTTTTCGAATTCAGTGGTGAATCGTTGTAAATAATCATGATGAAGGTGTTAACATTAATAAGATATACAAATCAGGTTGCTATAAATATTCTATACAATAAACATTTTATTTTAAGTTTTATCCTAAAGAAATTATGAAAAGTGATACAAATATAGAAGGATGGGATATATTCTGTACAGTAAGCACGAAATCATTACATATTTTGAATTTTGTTTTAAAATCTATAATGAATTACAAGCATGATAGATACAGAAGGCTGGATTTTTTGATAATTTGTGATAAGTAAAGAAAAATCCGTAAACTACTAGCTCAAATATAGATAAAAGATTATTTTAATTTGTGATTGAATTAAATCTTCGACTATGTATCTATGGACTGCTAGTTATAACATTCACATTATATTTAGTGATGCCAAAATTTAAGAACCAAGATATATTATAGATAATTAGTGATGTAATTTATAAGATTTGTTACATAAATTCTAATTTTATTAACATTAAGAAAATTAGAATTAGATATAAAAATCGACAAAAAGCTTATTTAATACATTTTTTTATTTAGTGATTTTTTTAAGTCAAAAGAGGTCGATAATATATTTAAGTACTGTTTTATAAAAGAGTATAGTATAATATATAATATATTATATATTAGAAAGGCCAGTCAAAATGTAAGAAATTGCAGCTTTTAGTCTATCTAGTTCTAGTTATTTATTCTTTTTATTTTATTAATATTTAGAGTTGATAAATATTCAAATTTTTCGCTAAAATTTGATAGATCAAACAATCTTTATACAACTTGGGAATACTTCGCTCAATATTTTGCTATAAGATATACAGATGATTTAGCGCAGTCCATATTTTTACATAGTTAAAGATTGAAATGTATTTCCAATGATACGAAGGAGAGAACAAGAAACAAATTAAGGAAGCTATAATGGCAGGGTAGTTAATGAAATTAATATCGTGTATTCGAAATTTGTAGCTAATGACTGGAGAATAAGCTATCAACGCAGTATAAACAACTAGCATACAAAGGGCAGGGAAAACGCTGAGAATGATGCATTGTATTGCATTATTTTATGTAATTTAGCACAAAGTCAATTTTGGTGCTGATTTATTTTCTTTAGCGAATGCTTGGTGACGACGAGTAGTCGTAGTAGCATCGTCAATGCTATTGTCAGTCTTTGCACGCGGAAGATTGCGCATTTAGCGTTGATTTATAAGTATGTACATAGTTGAATGAAATGCAGCGGGGTGGCGAATCGCCTCACATTCATTCTTCTTATTTTCCTTAGCGATTTCTTTCGCGTATCTTAGTAATTTATTGCAACTTTGTTTCCTGCAAGTGGGTCTGAGTTTTACATAAGAAAACATGTAATGTATCATAGAGAAGAGTGTTTAGCTCGATGCAGCCTTGTACATAGACGTACAAATTAATAAATTAAATTGCAAAATAACGTTGTGTCGCTATCCTACCTCGTTTGCATTTCCGCCGATATCTCCTTGCATTGTTCTTCTGATCATTCGAGAGGCCTAGAGCTAGCCGGAAAGGAATCGCAGCGGAATAGCTGCGTGTGTTAACTGTAAATAGAGCGACTGATAAGGTGATCGTGGAATTGTCATGTTTTACTGTAATTCCGCTTTGTATACCCGAGGGTTGCAGGATCAAATGTGAAGTGAGAAGTCTCGACGAAAATATAGTAACATTTGTTTCTATTTATTCCCATAAGATAATTTCAGATGTTCGATTTCGAAGAAATTTTTTTTAACTTATCCCGAAAAATGAGTTATATATTCAATACGAAATTGAATATTCTGTATTAAGGACATTTAGAACATGCTAAAAATTTAGATAGAATGTAGATCTCTCTTGAACGTACCATATCTTCGTTACGGCGTATTATTAAGGATCAAGAATTCAGAATAATCATGATAAAAACGAGTGAAACGCGTACAACTACATATTTAACAGAATAAACAACGAAGAATATTCGGACATAGATTCGCGTTGGTTTCTTATGAAAACTGATAGAATCTGTAGAAAGTACGCGTTACGCAAGATAAAAAGAAAATACAATGTGAAGATAAAGAATTTCCTATGTAATCTGTTTAAATGATTTTACAGGATTAAAAAAAAGTGTAGATTATGCAGGCAAACTTTAATTAACAAATACATTAATTTTGATTAATTGATTTTCTTGATTCTTGAACAGCTGCAGTGCTTTAATAAACGTTATGATAAAATCAAGTGAATGTACGACCATTTAATGGAATAAGCATTTGAATATAAATTCGCACTGCGGTTTCCTACGAAAACTGATAGAACCTGTAAAAAATACATTAAGAAAGATGCATTACGCAAGATAAGGTATAAAAAGTAAATATAATGTGGAGATAAAGAATTTCCTATGTAATTAATAGGATTAAATAAATTATCCGAACAAACCAATTTTATATTCAGTTTTCATAGTAAACGAAAAAAAACAAGACTATGGGTGCGGTCGAGTTGCCGCTACAAATGCTTTGAAGCATTTTTTGATTGGTCAATTAATAGAATTCTTTATTCTGATTGGTCAATTAAACGCTTCGAAGCATTTGTAGCGGCAACTCGACCGCACCCTGCATCACAAATCAACACAAATACATAAATTTTCTTAATTACGTTTGAAGAACTACATTGTTTTGACGAACAATGTTTCCCCGAGAAATGTAATTGTTACGTAGCTAAAAGTAAAGAACATGTGTATTACTATATGGTTGTGTATAATATCTGTTAGACTATAAATACTGAGATCGAGGCCTTAGTAGGCATAAAGTTTTCATTTGGTGTCAGAAGTTTTATTTCAGATCGTTATGCTGTTATCTTTATTCTGGCACATATACTTGAATTTTGTATGCTTTTCATCAAATCAATGGGATTGATTTTACATTCGCATTGATTTATTCGATCGGACAACTATAGCTATATACATTTATGACAAATATATCTACAGAACAAGCCCCCTTTATCGAAGGTGCAATATAATCAGATCTATGGCAAGTAAAAATATGTCATACCTCCAAATTGAACAATAAATATATTTAAGTATTAATAGAGCAGTTTTTCTTACAAGTTGCAGCGTTATTCATCTCGCAAATAAATTCTACAAGTAGTTCTTTATAACTTTTGCTTTATTTATTTAAAAGAAGCAAAATTTCAAAATATTTAATATTTCGTAATTTATATAACAATTTATGTGTAACTTTGCGCTGTATAAGTCCACATTTCCCACACAGCACAAAACTTAACAGAAATGTTTCAAAGTTTCAGAAACGTTTCTGAAATATTTTTGTGCTGTGTGGGATCTGATTTAATTTTTCCAATCGTTAGATTCATTGCAATATAAAACAAAAATTTTAACTATAATATAAAACAAAATGTTATTATAAAAATTTTGTTAAAAATTTAATTTTTTTATTTAAAATAAAAACTAAAAAGATTTGTTTAAATAATATCGCATAGCTGTGTAATATATATTTTATCTTCGATTTCTAGCTAGCAATTTATTTCATTAATGCGTTATATTTATTTGTTCTTTAAATAAGTTTCGACATAAAGCCTGATCTACAATGTGCTCTTTGCTTCCTGTTTTCTGCTCTTAACCTCTTTGCGACTATCTCGTATTTCGCAATTCCGTCGCGTAACGCGATGTTTCTTGTCTCTTCAAGCCTGATCTACAATGTGCTCTTTG
>NJRQ01000240.1:294879-315860 GCA_003063805.1 Aphaenogaster ashmeadi | reverse complement strand
ATGCACTTAGTCAAACATAATAACAATAAAAGCTTGTAGGATGAACCTGATGTTCAAAGACTTTCTTTCTTTTTAAACGATGATAAGATGTGGTTTAAACCTTAAATCTAAATTGTATATATTTTTCATAATTGAAAGTGAAGCGTGAACAGTTTCGATATGCATAATACATCTAATAAAAATAATATGGCCATATGACCTTTTTGACTGAGATAATTGGAATCAGTAGAGATAAGTAGGAGATAAACAGGATTGATATACATATGTATATTAAGGATATAGTGTTGAGTGATGAGTACGAATAGTGAAGAGAAAATTTTATATACAATACGACTATTATGTTATATAGTACGACTTTATTAGATGCCATTAAGATGTTATAAACACTATAATATCTCGATACTTACATCTGTGCAAACGTAATGTAATCTTTTTGTTACAGAAAACCATATTTTAGATCTAAACGCATATAAAATTAAATAAACTATATATATATTACAACCTCCTGCATGAAAATGTTAATTATAAACGAATGATGTACATTTAATTACGCTCTATGCACCGAAAGTATTCGTTCCTAATTGTACAATTAGCACAAAATCCTTTGGAGATACAAAAGCAATTCAGTGTAAAATATATATTTCTTTAATGTTTTCATATTTTAGGTTTGTAGTAAGTTGCATGTTACTATGCCCTCTTTTCTTTACAAATGATGTAACATGCAGCAATGTGTCATAAATTGTTTTTGTTTTATCGTGATAGTATTCTTTGCTTCATAAGCGGTACAATTTACTCTAAACGATTTTAATTATTAAGCAATTATTAATTCAAAGCGGTGGATGTTAATACAGCGACCCCCCTCTCGTAAAAACTGTGCGGTTCTTGACTAGGAGCGATATTCAAATCGACAGTAAATAGTAGTTCGGTACGAGTGCTGTTCAAGTAGACCGGCAAGGACAGTTTGCCCTTTCTGATATCCTCCGTAGATGATCGCGCCCACCTTAGCATGGTGACTGGTAAATCAGTCATGATAGTCGAAGTTAAATACAATTGATTATCCTTACATTGCGCGCCTTGCAGTTTCAAACCAGTAACGGCGAAAGAGCAATCGTCTGTTGCAATGTTATCGCCATCGCCGATAGTTACGTTCAACTGCAGTTCTTCGAGTGACCAACTATTAGCCTGCGCGATGCATTGCCTGGTTGCGGTGATATAAGCCTCAGGATTTAGCAAACCTCCCAACCAAACTGGGAAACTCTGAAATCAATCGCAATCGATTTATAATTTTACATCGAGTCAAGTCGAACGAATTCAATGAAATAGACATATTTCTGATAAATAGTACAATTAAGATCATTCAGTTGTAAAATGCCTGAAACAGTGAAATGCAATGATGAAAATCGAAATAAACCTTTATCTCCTTCGCTCCGCCTTGGGAGACTAAACGCGAGACTTCCTGCAGTTGTGAGACCCTGTGACTAAAATCGGTGATCCACTGTATGACTGTACAGCCTCTTGGCACGGTATATCTTCTCCAACCACCAGGCAATATACCCTTTACTAACTCAGATAACATCGTTCTGTGATAATTGGTCTGCTTCTTCTCGCCCTATTAAAAAAATACAAAATGCATTTACTCCAAACGACGTTAGCCCTGTTTTATATTCGACAGCAATAAAACAAAAGTAAAAACACTTACTTGACAAATTAATACGACATCCTCCAAATCGTGTATAACGTCTTGAAGTAATTTCGCTCCGCTATTGACTTCCCTTTCGAAGTATCTATACAATGGATCTTTGATATTTTCGACTGTTCTTTTCAAGGTCGGTAGATTCTTTGGAAGCAATTGTAACCAAGTGGAGGCCGAATTGTGTAGGGTCCTCATCCAAGATGGTCGACCGTCCGCTTCAGCTTCCTTTGGCGTATCTAGAGACTCCTCGTTCGAGTATGCTAGTTCGTCCTCATCTTCTAGCTGCTGCATCTTGAGAAGTTTGGAAACTAAGTCGGTTCCTCTCGTGGTTAGAAGCACCTTCTCCGCGTTATTCGGCAGGCCGAGCCAGGAAGGTGTCTGTCTATCCGAGAGAGACTCAATCCACTTCAAAAAGTGATCGCGCCTAGTGCCATCCGGCATCGTGATGTGCCTTTGATTGCCTTGCGCGCCATCGATATTGGCGACCAAAGCAAAGTCGGCTTCGAACGAGCGTGGAGTGAAGAGCTTGCGCAGGAAAGAAGCCAGGAGACGTTGATCGAAATCATTGTCGATCTTGCCGCCGTAGATGCACTGAGAAAGAAGGGTCACTAAAGCATCCCAAGGTACCTTTTCCGGCGGTAAGTTCGTTCTGCCCATAGCCGTGGCTTCAATCCATGTGTCCAAGGTATCGCAGGCGACTCTCAGATCGCTCTCGTTGAATTCGTAGTGCTTGGCCCAGCCCAACGGCGCATAACGCAGACGTTCTTGCACGATTGCATGGAACCACGCAAGCAGGAAGTAGAGACGGGCCCTCTCGTTGGGCGCTCGCATCATCCTTGAGGCAGGTACGGTGCTGAACGTACGCAATAAGTTTGCTCGTATACCAGGAGGCGGCTCGAACACGAAGATTCTACCAGCCCTCAATAGATTCACCGGTACTTTAGGATTAATCTCCATCGTTAGGAACAGTCGGAAGCTAGCGTGCGGTTGAAGACTGTGCAGCTTCTTTTCCAGCTGCACCAACCATTGCGGAGCAAGGTGTACATTCTTCAATAGCACCCATCTGCCGGCTTTTACAGCCATGTTTATAGCTCGATCAGCCTGATTGAATCCTTCTGCCGATCCGATAGCGATGCTGGCTATTTGCTTGCCCAATTCTGCGGCTAGATCGTCCACTCTGCCCGAAGCATCGAAGCCTGGCACTGAGCATAATAATGCCGGTACGGTCGCCTTTAATTGGTTTTCTACGACAGACCCGAAATCGAGTTCGGCCTCCGCAGCTGGCATGAAGAACTCGTTGAAAGCGGAGGCCACTACCAGGGATGCGGCTGCGATCACGCGATCCGGTCGGAACGCTTGTATTATCAGCAATTGGTGCATCGCTGTTCCTGTAGGCGACAGCGGCTTCTCTTCGTCCCAAAGTTTTGGCACGCACGTCTCGGGTGTGGGTGATTGCAACCATGCGCCGAATTCCGAATTCTCCTGGATCTTTTCTGCAAGCTTTTTAAAGGCAGGTAGTCTTATGCTCAGACGCATCATCGCCTCCTGCTGCTCCGAACTGAGATTGGGTACTGGAGGCGCTCGGATATTAAGTACACCCTCCTTACCGCGTAAGAAGAACGTGAATTCGCTGTCGTAAGTAGACTCCGAGGGTACGCCCTTCAGGTGGATACGACAGAGCAGCAGAGCGAACGTCAGTCTATCCGTGTGGAGCATTCCTCGGGCGACTCGTTCATAACAGACGGCGAACAGATCGCGCGTGATTTGCGTGAGTCGCTGACCGTAATCCGACATGCCGGACAATTTCGGGTTTTGCGACAACACAGATGTAAAGATGTCCAGGAACATCTTCAGCGAATACTGATACAGGAAGTGTACTTGGTTGAGACTGTCCATTGTGAAATACATGTTCGAACACGCCTGAGACAAAGGCATATACTGCTGCGAGACTGTCTCGATTTCCGCTATGACCTTATCCGTCTCTTCCACCTTCTTGCTAATATCGGCGGCCTCCTGTTTTAGAGTCTCGAGAGTAGTGATCACGGAATCATCATCAAGGATCTTGCCCTTGGCGTCGTTCAACGCTTGCAACAGAGACTTCTCCAGTTGTCGCAGCCTCAGATGGAACTCTCCTTGAAGCTTGAGCAAATCTGATCTCTTCTCGTCGATGTCTGGACGTTCAGCCTTCAACACCTGATTCAAACACTGACTCTGCAGGGAACTCCTAGTAACAGTAAAGTTAACAAACGTCACGCGTGAACAAATGTCCGGCGGGAATTCCACTGTCGGGTCTCTCGTCGACAAGAAGATGACGAAGGAAGGCGAGAGATCTATATCTTGGTCACCAAGCGTGATCAGTACGCGCCCACCTGTTCGTCTCAATTCTCGGTTCAAAACAGGATTCAGTATAGGATCATAATTTTCCACGTCCTGGACCAGAAGGGGATTACCGAATCGTAGAGCGCTCTCGAGATTTTTCCTGAACGAATCGTCTAAGAAACTGGTCTTCGTGATCTTCCGGTCCTTAAATTCGTTCAGAATAAATTCTGTCGCCTGACCGGATGGATCGATGATCAGCGGATATCTGTTGAAGCGCTTCAACATAATCGCGTTCTCGGTGCACAGATCATCGGTCGGCAATGCGTTCGCCTGCCATCTCAAACGCTCATCCGGATTGGATAGGTATTCCGTTCTCGCGATATCGGGTCTGAATTGCAAGTTTGCGTGTTGCAAGTGTTGGCACCATGTGGTGAAGAGATTTTGGCGATACTAAAATAAGACACAATCCCATTAATAGATTAACATAATTTATTACTCCGAATGCAAAAAAAAATAAATATTAGGAAATGCTGGAACTTACATGTTGATCGAAATAGCCAGCATAAGCCAAGAAAGCGGAAGATAATAAAACGTCTCCAATTATTGTGGACATTTGACTCTTGAACGTTTCGCTCGTTGCTTCCCATCTTTCCCTTTCAATGACTAAGGATTTTAACAAAGCGATTGATCTGTCCACCTTGGCTTGTACGCTCTCCAGGTCAGCTTTGATGGCTTGCGCTTGTGAGATAAGTTGAGCGTACTCCTCCTTGTATGACGCTATGCTCTGCTCTAATTGAGCGATCAAGTTCTTCACCTCTTCGCCCTTCAGTTTGTTAGTTTCTGCTTGTCGCTCCAAAGAATAGAGCTCATCGCGTAATGGTTCAACTCGCTTCAACATGTCAGCGTATTCGATCTGGAAACACATTTATTTTTAACATATTTATCTTCTTGGAAGTTATGTAAATAATATATATGTCTTTCTCGGATTTCAAACGTTAAAAATTACCTGTGCTATGGCCCATTTCACCATAGGACCACAAGCCAAGCTAGCGCGATTCACTTTTTCAAAGTTATAATCGGGATTACTTAGATAGCGGCCCTTCATCTTTTCCCTCACCTCATCGCTAAATTAAAAGTTCATTAATCTCTTCATTGTCTTTAGAATAAAGTGATTTTTTGACTCTATTTGAATACAAACATTTTTGTCATATAAAAATATTTTGTATAATATTTACTTTTTTTGTAATCAGAAACTATTAATTCGGCAGAAAACTGAAAACCAATCTTACTAATTACTAATAAAAACAGTTCATATGTGCACATTTCATATATGCTGTCATATACTGTTAATGTCATTATTTTCAATAATCAAGATTTAGACACATTAATGTTAGTGACAAGTTAATCGAACATTGTTAACATGCAATAAAAGAATAACAGTAGTTGTACATAACAATCTTTGCCATTAAAATTTGTTAATATATACGTCGCATGTTTCAAAGCGGTTTCAGAATTACTTGCCAAGTGAAGTGCATTTGCAAGAAATGCGATTATCACGGCTTGTTATGATATATTGATTAAGTAAACATCGGTTCATTCATTACAATATTTAAAAAAAAAGAGAATCTCATATTTTCAATATATTCATATTTCAACGACAACGTAAAAAGACGAGACACAGCAAACACGTTTAAAAATCGTCGGAAATTTACAAGCTAATACTTTAATTGTCAATGCGGTCAAGTAATAATCATATCATAACTCATCACTAATATTGTATCGTACGCGATATGTATCTAAGTTTGTGACAGCTGATCTCTCAATATCACAACAAGAAAACAAATTATGAATGCTTACGTAATGTCCTCGGTACTGAAATTAGAGACAATGGTATTGATAAAATTGTCCCTCATGATGACCGCACGGATAGATTTCCAGTCGCTGGCATTTTCGCCGAGCAACAAGCAGATAGATTCCAGTGCGACTTTTACAATCGCCGGCGGGTTCGCCATGGAGCGAACCTCGACTAAATGCTGTTTCTTTATCGATTTCACCGCTGTACGAACAATCAAAAAGGGAATTTATAGTACAAAGAAGGAGATGCGCAGGCAAAGTTATAATAAAGTTAATATTAAATTATAATAAAGTTGCGCGAAAGAGGAAGCTGGCTGAGAAAGCCTTCCTGTAGCTGGCCTATAGTGTTAGACTTAGGAGAGGCAACATAAGTAACATATATTATATACATATTATGTCTCATCTTTACATTTGCAAAGAGAGATATAAATAATCTATGAGATATTTTTGCAACGTCTTCGTCTAAAATATCTGTAGACTCTCCTTGCAGTTGTAATGACGCAGCGACGTAGGTGAGCGCGCTGAAATCGATAGATATGAAAAGGAAACACGTATCAAGCTGTTACAAAGTGTAGCTCATGTTTCATATTAGAACCCCACGCGCGTGTTGAACATTCAGCAGGCCCGGTAGTCGCTCCCTTACGTGATATTCTCCGTGTTGAAATTGACAATAGTGGGAATAAAGCTGTCCTTCATTATAACGGTGCGAATCTGCTTCCAATCTGTTGCGTTTTCCTCGAGCAACAGGCATATAGACTCTAGTGCCAGTTTTACGACGGCGGGCGGATTCGCCATAGAGCGGATCTCGACGAGATGCTGCCGCTTAATTGCCTTCACGGCTACACTCAATGCAAATGTTTCTCAGCGCAAGACACCCCAGACCGCGATTATATCGCAATTTTGAAATGGAAGTAATCCGAAAACGACGTATAGTAAATAACAAAAATAGCATAGTACGTTTCTTGAATATTATCACAGTAATGTTTAACATATTTCGATATATTACAACCTTAATTAATTAATATTACTATAAATGCAAAAAAAATTCAACTGTTTTTTAAAATACGATTTTAAAAAATTTTATAATTATTCGATTAAAATATACGTCGACAAGTCTGTATAATAATAAAAGAAAGAACCGTTGAAGATACGTACCATTTTGAGCATCAATAACGGCTGGTTCCACCAGGGCAAGATCCGCCATGACATCGTCTCTTTTCTGATTAATAGCCACTGTTTGAATAGCCAATTGTTGTTGGATTTCTTGACTCTGCACTTTCTTCTTCTCGGCTTCCTGCTGATCCTTGACCATTTGTCTTAATTTCGCATTAGCAGCTTCATTCTTAGCTTGCAGCTCCTAAAACAGGATAATACAGACGTAAAAGGTTCTATTCCATTAAAAACAACATTAAAAAAAAGAAGAGAAATGTTTTTCTCGTAAGTTTAGCTTATGTCTCACCTGAGACTTGACAGCTAAGCTCTTCTGCATTTCCTCCACTTGCTCGACTGTTTCGGCAATTTTACTCAAACCGACATTTAGATGCAACTGTTGTTCTTCCAGATCACTTCTCTTCTCTTGATACAACTTAACAAAGTGATTAATAAAATCTAAATAATGGCGCGGCGTGATTGCCATTGTTCTGGAGCCTCTCTTGGCCAGCCGCGTGTTTGCTTTGTGCAAGGTCTGGTGAACGTAAACGCACGCGTTTATCACGGCGTCCCTGTGCATTGGTTGCGGTGGGATCAACGAGCACACGGACGGGAAGAAGTCTGGACACTTCCACATGGGTCTCTCCAAATCAACACGATTAGTGAATTCTTTGCCGACTTGGAACAATGCATTGTCCGACCAGTCGCCGAACCAATTCAGCACGCATCTGTTGAACAACGCAGGCGATGTTGCCGCGCGATCTTTCAGACCGTCCGTACTCGGATTCATCGTGAAAACGACATGTAGATTCTTCATAACTTGGCCAGTGAACCATTTATACAATTCCTCGTTGGAGTCTAACATTAGACCTTCTCGCTGAGCACCTTCTTTGCATTGTGTCATGAGCGTCGTGTATTCGTCACCTTCAAACAATCCGGGCACTTCCCCGTTGGCGAGCAACGTGTTCATACGTTCGAGGAAACCGGAATCCAGCACGTTAGATTCGTCGAGAATAAAAGCTATCTTTTCGTCCTTGCAACCGGATCGTCTCAACACCTGTCGTAAATCTTCGTCGAAATCTTCACCGGTGTATTTATTGTGTACCTATCGGAGATATTGATCGATTAGAGAAACATACTTGAATTGAAATATTAAATATAACGTTCTTTATCGAAACGATACGAAGCAGCATAGAACTACCTTAATTTGGAAGATAGACAAGCCATTCATCCATGCAACGAATCTCGACAGAGTAGTCTTTCCAGCGCCAGAGACACCAATGAGCAACAAGTGTCCCTGAGGCTGTCGGAAAATTCTGTCAATCCGTAGAACATGTTCAAGAACCTCGTCGAAGAGCACCAATGGCACATCCAACTCTTCCTCGTAGAATACTTTCAACCTTGCCCGAACGTAATCTCTCAGCTCTTCTCTGTTCACTGGCACGTAGTCCTTTGATAGCCAATTGCTATACAAGATTGGTCTGGCCAACGCTTTCTCTCTGTCAACCGACATAAAGTGTTTCAGAGCCACAGTGTCTATGTTTTTGTTCGTCCAGGCTCTCTCGGATTCCTCCACCAATCTGTCTTGAAATAGACGAAGAGCCTCATGGGCCCACAAACGCACCAGACCTTCCACAGAGAGATTATCGAGCGGTCTAATGGCTTCGCAAATACCGCGCACCCAACGTGTCATTTCTCGCGGAGAATAAACATAGTGCGGTTGCATGTCCTGAGTAAATCTCTCTTGGGAAGCTAGATAGAACTCCACCATAGCGTTCGTCAAGGATTCCGCGTAGCCTCTCAGATTAGGCGTCAATCTGTAATTTTGCAGAAAGATTTCTCTCGTGTTAACTGATATTTGCAGAGCGATGTTTTTGTTATAAAGAGGATGTATTTCGAGACAGTATAATAAATATGACAAATAAATTAAGTAATGAATGAAACTCTTAGGGTGATGTATGGTTACAAACAAAAGCGATTTGTAATCAGCATATTTCGAATTTGATCTCGAGTTTAATTCCTCGTTAACACCTCGTTTTTATACAAAATTAATTAAAGGTTGTAAATAAAAAAGTAATGAGAATGGTAACCCATTTCGGAAGCCTATATTTCAATAAACAAAATTCTTACCTGAGCATGGCACGTGTGAATGTACCATAAATCTGTTTGAGCGAGGTTTCTCCAGGATAATCAACGTAAATGACAGGTACGTGTCGCAGGAATCTGTGACTGAGAGGTTTCCTGCCGGGATCTGTAGGTGGATTACAGGCACCCACAAACTGAATTCTTTCCAGAGTGACCCATGCCTGATCACTAGTTCTGTAGAAGCCTTTATGTTCTACTAATTGTCTCAAGAAAGAAATCACACGTTGCGTCCCGTAATTATCCATATCGGGTAAATTGATCTCATCGCAGAATAAAACCAGCCACTTGCCCAATTGCACCGGAGAGAGTACGACGCCGTTAGGCATCTTACGATATTCGCAGTAGTGATCGAACGTTTTGAGTAACAGTTCAGGTGTTGTCGCGGAAGAGAAGTTAAGTCCGACAACTTCCATGTCCGGAAGTGCTCGCAAAGCAGAGAATAGCGTCATAGTTTTACCAGAACCGGGTGGTCCACAGAGCACTATAAACACACAAAAACAATTATATTTTTAAATACGTAAATAGTATAGCAATAATGCGTATCTGTTCGTAATGTTACGATCACTTACCCAGAGGTTTATGTTCAGCTAGCCAAGTATACAATAAACTCTCGTGTCTCACGGTATCTAAAGTTGGCACGACAATATCCGGGCTAGCCACCTTGTGAGTTTCTACTTCAATCTGAGGGACTTTGTTGCTCCAAGGTAACCATTCGCCATGTATATTCACTTCAAAGTCTATAATAGGTATATTGTTTTGAGAAGGTAAAGGTACAGTTGTGATAGATCTAATAAAGTCACCCAAGTCGGATCTAACTTTCAATTTAGCGTCTCCCGCAAAGCTCCACAGGAGCGCGTAAACCAAGCACTTGGGCATGTAACGTTCCAGTTGCTCGCTCGGCAAAGGAAAGTCGATATGAGAATGATTGTACTGCAGTACATTGCGAACGGCTTGATTTAGCATGGAGAATAGAGAACTGAGAGCTCGTAAGCGCGTGAAGTCCATTATGTGTTCTTGCCTTATGGCGTACTCCAAACATCTCACTACTAAACCGTCAGGCGCGAAATAACTCTGCATAATGCTGGCGACTTCTCTCTGCACCGCTAAAGCAGGCGATATAGTGTCTTCTTTCTCCGAGGCTTTTTTGCCAAGATTATCCTCCTCGCCGTCTTCCAACGGGATATTTCGCAGACGTAGCATATAGTTTTCGAATATCATTTCCGTCGACAGCACGTCCTCCGAGAACCAAACCATACCGCATCGCGACACAGTGGCCAAGGTAGCGTACTTAAGATCTTGCACTTCGAACATAACTCTCACGTTTGGCGGTAAGCTCAAACGTTCGCCATTGGGCAAAGTGAGCAGCTTATTGTCGTCCAATACCGAGTTTAAGTTTTCGACCCATTCCGGATCGACATCTCCGTCGAATATAATCCATTGCCGTTTATTGATTTCACCTCTGACATTGTCGATTATCTTTCTCAATATATGCGTAAATAGACCATCTGTCCATTCGCGTGTATTTGGATCTAACACGCCGTACAATGTTTCTTTGCTGATTGCTTTGGGATCGATCACATGGGCGACGCCTTCCACACCTTCGAATCGCTCCAGCGCTTTAAGTAGCACTTTCCAGGCCGTTGTTTTGCCAGATCCACTCGGGCCCACCATCATTAATCCATGATTTAAGTTACAAATTTGGTATAATTGAAGTACCTAAATAAATAATATAATAAATAGAAGAGTGCACACAAGAGATGAAGATAATTCGTGATACTGATGTAATAAAAAACGCAAAAGCATATAAAATGTTACAGACATGGTTATATTTAGATTAATCTCACCTTTTCTACCCACGTCTCACCGACCAAATCCTTAGTATGCATAAACAATATAAAAATTAAGTCTTTAAGCAATTTTATACACATAAAGCAATTGAAATATACATATAAAAAATGACGTGAGAAATACAGTTACTATCTTGTGAATAGTTAGTATCTTTATTAATGTTGTTGATGTGTATGAGAAGATAATTAGAATTATAATGAGAATTAATTAACTTATTAAAATCTTTATTCGACCCAACTGGCCCATTTTTCAATAAACGGGCCAGTTGGGTCGAATAAAGATTTTAATAAGTTAATTATTTACTGGCGATATAACATTATCATTCAATGAGAATTAATGTTAAATATCATTTACTTTTTTAAATCTTTCCTGTTAGAAAAAATTACCTTTTCTTGCCAGGCGCCTCCTTGTTCATCTCCTTCGCCACATACTAGATATTCCTCAGCGCAAACTTTTCTGATTTGGTCTTTCAATCCTACAATAAAACGCATACATTCATATAGAAATATGTGTAACCATCTGCGTGGAAAGATATATCTTATTATTATTATTATTATTATTATTATTATTATATTTACCCTTCATTTCTGCGCGCGTGTAATTCACGTTAGGGAATACATCGCTGAGTAAACTGAACAATAATGGAATATCCTCGGCAACTAATTTGGGAACCATCGTCTCGCAAACAGATTGAATAAGTATTTCTTGCTCAGGCAGGTTTTCAGCGATCGAGGCTTCATCGATATTGGTCTCACCACGGCTGTGCATGCCTTCTTTGATTTTTTGTATACGGTCGCGTTTCACGTTTCCGGCAGAAATTAGCACGGATTTAAGTGCGCGCAGTCCGAAATCGTAATGGGATTGATTAGAAAGTTGTTCGTCGCAAAGCCTGGGAAAGAAGAAAAGTTCAATAATGCAACAGATCTGATCTTTGCTACACGAAATACTAATGTGCGTTCAAATACATACTTGAAGAATGGCACAATTTTACACGCCAGTTTTTCCGCTGATCGGAAACCTTGACTGAAAAGCATCACTTCGGCAATCAGTTGTCGATCGGGTGTGGTCATAGCGAGCGACCTGAAAAGCTTCTTCAGATTGTCAGGTAAATTAGAACGTCCGGCGTATCCGGGATTCATGGTGATGAATATAGCCATGTCCGTGGAGACTTTAACTTGTTTTCCAACCAATTCGACACAGAGAGTTCCTTCTTTCTTGCCTTCCATCTGACTCTTAAGCGCTTCTTGAATCGTCTGCACTTGCTGGGAAACAGCAGACAACATCCGCTCTTCCAAACGATTAAATTCGTCAAAGCAACCCCACGCACCCACTTGACAGAGGCCAACAAATATACGACCCATAGCCTATAAAAAATAATACAAAAAATAACAATAATGTAAAACGTTTCTTTTTATCGTTAATAATATTAATTTATCTTTTTATTTACCTGGAAATCGAATGTCTCGTCGCAATTAAATACCAATACGAATCTTCCGAGCTGATGGCCTAATGCTTTCACAGATTCAGTCTTTCCTGTACCAGCTGGTCCGAATGGCGAACCACCAAGTCGAGCTTCTAATGCTTGTGTCATTGTTAAATAGCATCTATCGGTCAACGGCGTCTGCACTAGCCTATCTTGTACTCCCAAGTATTCAAATCCATAGAAAAACTTAGCGTTCGCCATATGTATCGTGAGCTGCTGAAGCTCTTCCGTTTGCCTAGGATCGAAATAGAATCTCATTTCGCATAGCCATTCGAAGGCCTTTGGATTTGAAACCCTGTTAGCAATCAATCGTCTGGTAACGGTGCGCTTATGTACAAATTCGTTGATCAAATGTTCCAACTTCTTTCTCCTTAAAGGCGGCTGCTCTTGAAGAACAGAGTCAGCCAAAACATTCAAAGTGCCTTCCACTTGTACCAGAACTCGTTCCAGCGAATTTTTGCTCGGATCTGCTTGCGCTTCATGAAGAGCCGCTTCTACATCTTCCGACCATAAAATCTGTGCAGCTAGAACTACTATTTGGGCTTGATAATTGTCGCACCATGACATAAATTCTTGTGGATTTATATTTCCGTCCTTGAATTGTTTAATATCCTGCACCGCTTTCGCGAGGCTCGAGGCAAGCGTCACGCGCATTTCTTTCTCCACAAGCGTCAACCACTCGTTGATTTTGGGATGGTCAACTGTAGATACTGGATTCTGGAAGAGAACTTCTTCTCCCTCACGTGAAGCGACACCGGTGATAATCGTGTTATCTTCATTCAACAGAATAGCGGCTACGCCGGCAAACATCTTCTTGAAGTGCTTCTGCAATCTTGCAACATTTTTGCTGTTACCAATAATCTCTAACAAATCTTCGTCACCGACAAAGTAAAATCGTGGGAAAGACGTTCGTTCTCTTTCTAAGTATTCTCCCAATGCTTTCTGTATCTTGCCAAGAAGATCGGCAAGACGTTCAAGCGCCCTTTGAACACCAGGAATGTTCAGAACGTCTGTGACCATAGGGGATTTGGATACTTTCTTCATCAGTCCCAGGAACTCGGAACTAATACTTTGGAAACGGGATGTTTCCACTGGTAACAAGGTCTTGATATCTGCACTACCGGAGAAGATGCCTTCAAGATAGACCCATCGACGCTGTACATCTATCCATACATCGAACAAGGCATTAATCCTATTTAACTTTTCTTCCCATGTTAAAGCTTCTTCCTCAAATACTTTGTAATATGGTGATAGCTTCATAGCTGCCACTGAATTGATGTGTTCCTTTACCTTATTGAACAAATCGTCCCAACCACGTATCAGTCTACATTTATTTTGATAATTTATCAAGTCTAGTTCATATGTTTGCCATGACTCGCGTACTTGCTTCAAGAACTCCTCAAGTGCCATTTCGCCTTGAGCCACGAGGATAATATCTTTAACTATACTCTCATTTTTCTGAAGATTTACATCCCAGACTTGGCCGAGGGTAAGTTCGCTCAATACCCAATTCACTCTGAGCTGTTTTGTCAACTGTTTCCAATGCCTTTCTTTGAGCGCGTCGGATTTCAATTCTACAATCAGCATGTTCACTTTCGTGTAACTCTGTAACATTTTCTTTACGTATTCATACGATGAGTATTGCCTCAATCTCGCTGGAAGTTCCTTCAATTGCGCCATCATCGTATCTAATTGTTGGCGTAACTTTCGCGGTTGTACGGAAAGCCAAGGTTTCTCACGCGTTTCGTCAATCTGCGCCCATATTCTCGACAATTCCGACCAAACTCCCCTCAAGTCCTGCAGCTCCTCAAATACTACCTGCATTCTATCCTCACTGGTTGATATTCCGCCTGGTTCTTGCAATTCTAACGCTTCTTTGGCCTTGGCTACATTATCCCTCTCTTCTTTGAGCCTAGCAAATTTACTCTCGAATAACTGCAGCTGTTGCAAAGCATCGTCTGGTCGCAAATGACCTTCCACCGGTTTGCCTCTTTCCCAGTCACTAAGGAAGTCGGTGGTTCTTGTTTCAACCGCCTTATCTTCAGCGACGATTTTCATTTGCAAGGACGCAACTTGAGTTTGAATGCTAGTATCCTTGCGTTTGATAATTTCGTTGAATGCACCCCATTCTCCCTCTATATTATCTACGTGCAGCCAAGAAGATGGGAATTGGAATCTTTGACGTTCAAGTATTCTCTGACCTTCGCGATATATATCTACTTGTTTCTCCCACGCTTTCATCTTGCGCTTCAAGGATTGCACATATGTTATAAAACCAACTGCATCGGATGTGCTAGCTGCTTCGATAGATTGTTGTTCTAGATCGCTCCTAGATTTCGATACCTGGGAATGAAAGCTCGCCATCTCGTTACCCAGAAGCGTTCCAAATTTACCCAAAGTTTCTTTATGCCATGAATCATATTTTAGGGATACTTTACTCTGCACCTTCGCAAAGTCTATGATTACAGGTCCGAATTCACGTCTTGTGTCAGAAGTATCAAACGTGGTTCTTGTCTTCTTTATGTCATTGAGGCACTTCATCCATAAGTTAATATTTTCGCCCAATTTACCATAAAGATTGCCCGGTTGCAGATCCCAGAGAGCTTGATAGCGTAGCCATTGATCGACGTAATCTGCAACATCCTTCATCTTAAATTCGACCGCTTCGTATGCTGCCTCCAACGGTTGCTTTCCAGTGGGCAATTTCGTAAGTAAATTTCTGTATGTGCCTGATTCAGGTTTATCCAGTCCAACTTGATATCTCGAGCTTTGAAGACGAACCTGCGATGTAACAATTGCTTGCCATGCAAATAACTGTTGCATTATCTGGAACCTAGCGTCTTCGATGCTAGGATATAAATACATTGTCTGATTGGTGATTCGGACTTCGTGGATCTGATTTTGAATTTTAGGATCTCCGCCAGGTTTATGCGTCGGTTGTGTGGGAGCGTCTGTGTCCATACTCAGGTCCACTTCCTTTTTGTGACCAGTTAGTGCATCAGTCCACGCTTTTATTCCAGCTTCCAATCTGGCAGCCAAATTTTTTTCCACTTCTTCATCGAGTCTCGCTACCCAGATATGTAAGTTGGAATAATTCTTCAGAGATAATTCGTCTACTGATTTCTGTATTTTGGACAATATGTCGGCGAACGTGTTCGCGGAGTAAGGACATGTTTCAAGAGAACGAACATCAACATCAAGTTGTTCTTCAACAACCAAAAGATCTTCTACCCTTTCTTGGAACGACACGACGGCGTCCGACAAACGCTGCACGTATTGATCGAGTTTGTAGCTTTCCCAAACTAGTGCGATACCCTATATAGAGACAATCAATACAGTTATAATATTATAGAATAGCTATAGATAAATATAGAAGATAAATATAGAATATAAAATAGCAAATATAGAATAGCAAATATATTGAAAATTTTATATACTTTATATAAAACGTTAACTTACCTCGGAGATCAATGATAAGACATCTTTACGCATACCAGCGACCAAGGGTATAATACTGGCTTTGTCCTCAATCTAATAAGAGATTTGTTAAATTATTTCTTTAAATTTGCAATATGCGTAATAAATTCAGTACAATTTTACGACATAAATTACAAGTTATCATTCAATACCGAACTCAGGAGCATACTTAAAAATTTAATATAGATAATGTACAGTCATATATGATAGTATGTTTATGATAGTTGGTATGTTCATATCAAACAGACGAAAATTATATATATTATATCGCCTCCAAGCAACTTTCCGGACATGCGGACAGTCTCGTTTGTTAAAATTTATAAGTACATTTATAATTACATTTTTTAAGTATCCACCTTTGTATGAATTAATTTAATTTAAAATGTTTACATATTTGTTCACATTTTCTCTTAGTATCTTTTAGAATATTTATGAAATGTATAAATAATTTAAATGCTTGTAGCTTTTGATCAGACCTCCCGCACATCCGTACAAGCCTACATGTATTCGAAAATAATTGACGTAACATTCGTTAAATATATAAATCAGTAAAAATAAATGATGTGTTATCTTGCATTACAGATTTATCTACGATAGCTAAGCAGGCAGACAATAATGCATTTGCATATATAGGCAAGATGCATAATTCCTGGAAGCGTCAAGTATGACTACCTTTAATGCGGGACAATGGGGACTCCGATTGGTAAGCTAAAAATATTGGAGATCCAAGAAATTAGAGATATCAATTATTCTAACATTTACCCTTCAACACCTGGCACTATTACCCTAGCGTAATCTATCGTTTTGTTCAGACCGTTAAAGCTTTAAGTTGCCTATATCGTTATCATACTGATAATTCATAAAATGCAGAAACACCAAAAAAAAGAAATCGATCATTTGCTAGAAATTGTTTAATTTCTGGATAATGATGACTGAGAAATTATCACCAATCATCTTACCTTCTCCAATGTTCTCTCATAAGTTCTGATGCTCTCAATGAGACTGATGGCGAAGGGATACAACTGATTAGCCTGGTGAGCTTTATTCACGATAGGTAGAGGCACGCGAAATCCGAGGTTTCTCAAATTTCTCACTTCTTTAGATAGCGTAATAATCTCGGGAAGGAAATTCACTTTCAGTTTTAGCACATTTCCGCGTCCTGTTCTTGAACGCACGCTCTCGATCGTGAAGATACGTCCAGTCACACCGAGATTTCGTGCCTGCACCTTGCGTGCCCAATCATCGAAAATCTCTTGTGTTGACAGTTTCATACGGAAGCTATCTCCATCAGCTTTTAATTTTTGACCCTCAATATGACTTTCCCATCCCTTGCCTAAACATACATACATACATACATACAAACATTAAATTAAGAAAACAAATATTTTCTACAGTTCAAAGGTTGGAAGATTACCTAGAACATCCTCGACGCGTTTCAAATACATCGTCAATTGGTAATCGATTTGTTTGACCCATATTATCGATCCAGCTACAGGTGGTAAGTCTCTCACCATACTCATTCTGCAGCATTTACTTTGCGCGTATTGAACCTACAAAAAATTTTTCGGAATCACTAAAGTGCATTCATTTATTCAAGATGCAAATACGTTTACCAGAGAATTAGAGCTATCTTGATATTTATTTAATACCTTGAACTTTTCGTGCAACGCCTCGATGTCATCTTTGACTCTCTGTATAAGTTGCGTTTGATATTCTCGGATAGCGCCTCGAATATGCGGCCGTACAAAGAGCGCGTTAAATCGTGAAAATATCCTGAACATCTCATTCGCGTTTTTGGCCGTGCCCAGTTGATCTCGGAGGTGCGCTGTGATCCGCGCCTCCACGCGCTCAATGCGCTCCTCGTATCTATGCACAGCGGCATCCCAGGATTCCTGCCCTTCCTTGGTGATGTCCAGACAATCCACTTCCTTTACATTCTCATACGCCAAGTTAACTTCACTGATAGCGTTGGCGTCAGCGGCGTCCAGCGCGAATTCTACTTTAACGTTGTCGTTATCGGCATTCTCCATCGTGGAATTATTGCTGCTCTGGCGTACGGTGGGTCTGAGCACGCGGACTATTACTGTTCTCAGCTGTTCGTGCTGTCGTCGGAAGCGGCGCATGTGCTCCATCCTCGACTGCAACTTCTTGTGCGCCGGCAGTACCCTCCATACCATCTTCATGTGCTCGTCGCGCTTCTTCTTCACGACGTCCCTCAACAGCCCTGTGAGCTTGTCGTACTCATCGTCCCAAGTGGAGAACACCTCGAAGCATTGGGCCATGACTTTCTCGAAATCATCAAACGGAATGTGCATCAGGCGTCGTGTACCCAGCACCTTGAGCAACTGTTGCCCCAAATCCCTCGAGATAGCCTCTACCAATCTCAGTACTCTTTGAATCGGGTACTTCGTACTCCTGATCTTCCTCAAGTGCATGAATATCTGCTGCACGCTGCTGCGTATTCGTTCCAGTTCGGTAGCCGACAGCAAGTCATTGATCGGGAAGTCTTTCATCAACGGATTGTAATCGTTCACGGTGGCTAGCGCTTGCTTCAAGCCGGTGTCGGTATCGAAGCTGACGGTGGCATGGAATCGCTTGCCGTGTTTGAGTATATCGAGCGTCAAGGAGATTTCGATGCTCTCTCGCTTCTCCTGAATGCGATGCAACGCTCTCTCGAGATTTAACCAGAACGATATCTCCTGAAGGGCCGTACCTGATTCCGGATCGCGGTTCAGCTTCGTCACTTTCTGAATCTCCTTTATCCACCTGTTGACACCGTTCTGCAATTGATTCAGAAATGTCGAGTCCTCGACCTTGTCGCCGAAATCAGCAACTTTCGGCTTGCGACCCTCCTCTTCGCATTGTTTAATAACTTGCGCGACGATCGGATGAACGGGCAAGGAAATCTCAGGAATATCGATATTCTGCTGTAAATGCAGCAGCCCCATCTCAAGTTCCGCAATCTTCTTCTCCACCAACGGTACCATTTTATCTCCATCTCTGTGGGCGCGACCTGTTTCTTTAACGTAACTCTTGAAATAGGGTGCCATGGTTTTGCTTATCGCATGCAAAGTTTCGTACGGCGGTCCATCGGAGAACGTGATCAAGCGCACTTGAGAATGAATCGATTTATCAGCCTCGACGACAATTCCACGCTTCGTTAGAACTAGGGAGGCCATTTTTGGATTTGAAAAGTGTATCTCATTTGATATATAATAGGTGGCATTCTCCTTGTCTTCATCTCCTTCGCCACTATCTTCTTCTGCAAAGAGAGAACGATAAACATAAAGGGTTTCACATTCAGCATTTAGTTTCTCATAATGAAATCACGATAATAAAATCATAATAAAATCACGATAATAAAATCACGATTAATTTCAGGAAAGAAAGACGAAAAAATATAACAGAAAAATTATATATTGAAGACTTTTATTAATACCTTGTTCGTAATGCAAAATAAAAATTTAAATTATTTGAATTAACTGCTGAAGTAAATGCTTATGTAAAATATTAATTAATTATATAGTATATACATAAAAAATATAATAAATAATATTATTTATAGTTACGTTCAAAATAATAACACCGCACCGAAATATTTCAAATATTTGAAATATATATATATTTTTTTTATATGATCACAAAAGTCAGAATTTAATTCTAGATACACAGCCAAAATAATTAAGCATGGTGGAGGAAACATAAAAATTTGAGGTTCCCTTTTTAAGCCGGTGCTATTATTTTGCACATAATTGTATATTTTATACATAATATATAAAATTTCATTGTTTAATTATTGGCATATATATATATATAAATAGAAGGATATTTATCAACAGGATTGTAAATCTGACGGATTTACACGTAAAGACGATGTCTGCGCGATAAAGCGCAAACGCGGTCGAATCCACGGATGTCATCAAACTACGCGTTACCGCTGGTGCGTTCGCCAACGCGTAATACGAGCGCGCGCAGCGTGAGAAGGTCAGCAAAAATCGGAGACGAGGATCATGAGCGACGAGTCGAATCCGTGCGTCGCCCACGTCAATCGATGTATGCCGATTGCCGATACGCGCGTATCGATCTCATATCTCATCGGCTTGAGTGAGTCATATTCGGCGGGTGAGCGGGGCGTGAACGCACCGCGATTGATTTTGCGGGACGCGACTTCTTCCCGTGCACGTACGCGCGAATGTACCGTTGCACGCACAGTCATTAAGTTAACGCATCCGATAATGGAGGGCCGCGCATCGCCGGTCGCTGACGGTGCCGATTTTTCTCAGCTCGCAGAGAACGACGGTGACGAGAAGGATGATGATGATGATAATGATGATGATAATGATTGATCGATCGCGCTCACCCTTGCTCGAGCTTCTCTGCACGTAGAGCGAGCTGACCTGCGAGTCACCGAGGAACTTGCGGATGCAATCCTGGTTGTAGCGTTCCTCGAGCGCGAGGTTGAACGCGGGCGGCACCACATCCTCGTCCGGCAGGAGCACGGTGACGGCCTTGCGCAGATAGCTGGCGAACGTCGGGAATTCGACGATCGCGACGTTCTGCGACTCCGGGGACGGTTCCCCGGAGCCGTCCAAGGAATCGCCCATGCCGGGTCGGTCGGTACCTGCCACTCGCTACTGCCTTGGATCGTTCTCGGGCGACGAGCACGATCGCCGGGGGGGTAGAGCGCACGGTAGAACAACCACCGACCCCCTCCGCTCCGGAATGAACTGTCAGGCGACCGTACGTACTACGTACGCGCCACCACGCGCCGCAGGCACAAACTGGCACGAATGCCACGAACTATGTGCCATGTAGAATCCTATATTAGTAGAGAAACGCAAACTTGTTTCTCCTTCTGATTGGTCGGTTATAGACCAATAGACAGCAGGGCGTACGATCATAAGATGGCGGCGGCGGCAAAGTGGGAATCACAGACTTTGAGGGTCTATTAAGGGTGCGGTCGAGTTGCCGCTACAAATGCTTCGAAGCGTTTAATTGACCAATCAGAATAAA
>NJRQ01000240.1:284207-294372 GCA_003063805.1 Aphaenogaster ashmeadi | reverse complement strand
ATTGGCTGCTGCTTTTCTGTTTTCTGCTATTCTGCCAAGGTGTGAATTCGCCCTTACTCAAATTATCGTAAAGGCCTAAACACACACTTTCCGTAATACGTAAACGTAAGGTTTCGACCAATCGCGTTGCTCGATTCTGTTACGGACGGCCGAATCAACCCTCAAGTGGACCGCAGGAGCAGGAATAGAAGCAGGAATCGTGCCAGCCAATCACAGAGAAGCTGATCACGTGACCTTTGTTATCCCGAACGCAACGCACTGATAGTGGTCATATTCCATATCCATACTGATTAGTGATTTGTACTGATTAGCACGTCGCGATGGCTGCACCAGTGAAGAAACGTGATATTCGGCAGTTGCGCGACGATGACGAGAACCGCGTTTCGTCCAGCAGCGAGGATGAGGAGTACGAGATCGCGAACGAGCAGGTGAGAGATAGCTGATTCCTATCGATGAGATATGTCACGACAACCGGGCGGTTAACCTCACTCGACGAGCACGCGGTCGCGCTCTCCTGCTGTAGATTCATTCATCTATTTGGTCGCTCGGTCATTTAGTTCGTTCGGATTCGTCCCGAACGCGAAATCGACATGATACATCGCGACGTAACGCGAAAATCATTGTGGAAGTAATCTCGTGCAGACGAAAGCTCTGTTCGATTGTCCATTCTAGCACAAATGGTTGCTATTCGACAGGGGATGAAACATCGTCAGCTCCATGTAATGATCATCACATCACACATCTTTACTATTCACCGCGATCCTGAGTCTCAGGAGAATCGAGAGAAATATGTTTTGACAGAGACGAAAAAGCTACTTGCTTTAAATTATTTCTATTTATTTTCAGTAATATGTATCTATAATACATGTCTTCTTACAAATTATTTTTATTATCAGATCTTTGTTGGACTGGTATTGTCAGATATTATTATTAAAAAATGATTTGACTAATAACTTCCTGAATCTGGCTGATATTTATGAGTAGAAATTAAAACAAGTATACTTCTAGTAAGTTTAATAAGATTTTAATACAGTATATGTACGATAATAGCCTACTTATTAATGATAACGGAAATACAATATGCAAGGTATATTTTTTATTCTATTAGTTTCCCCAGAATCCAGAATTGAACTGAATTCTATCAGTTTAAAGTCATTATTTACAAGTATACTGCATTCCAGAAAGTTTGCCAGAAATTATTGAAGAAGTTAATGAAGTAATCTTTATTTCTGAGAATATTAATTAATTAATAATATTTTACATCACAAAAATCGAGGAATTTACACATTTGATTCTTGCATTTAACGATTTTTTGAAGCATGTGTGTTTTGCAAGAGATACAACAGCATGTAATTTGAAAAATTATCTTTTGTATTTTTTAAGTAAATGATATATATACATATATTAAGATCGTGAATTTAGTCACACAATTTTATGTACGAATAACAAATTGTATTTTTGTCTTTACAACGTAGAAAAGTTGATTTAAAAAATACTGATCATAATCCTGTAGTTATATACGAATCAGTATGGAATTGATGTATAGCATGTGATTTCTTTCCAGTTTGTATAACGCGCAAGAATATTAACTGATAAAACGCATAACACATTTTGTAGATATGTTCTCACCAAAGCGGGAAGTTGTGGTTTTCCAGGCGGGACAATCTTTCGACACACATTTTCGTCTGATTCAAACTATATTAAACATCGTTGTCAGTTTGTCACGTTACAATCACGTCACCATCATATTAGCGCACCATCAAACTGATCTCCATAAACATTTATTGCCAGTTAACGGTCACCTATCGTCAACTTTGTTCATACTATTGATTGTTTCATGACTTTATTACGTTGTTTCCCATATATTGATGTAATAGCTCTTTATGATTTTGGATTAATTGAATTAATTTCTCATCATTTATTTTTGTAACTAAAAAATTGGATAATAAATGAAACAACAAGATACGAAGACAGACTTATTGCGAAATATATCATACAAGAAAAGTATCATACTTGATACAAAATGTATCATACTTGAAATAACACTAAAATTCTTAGAGAGAGAGAAATGATCATAAAATAAAAAATCTTAATTCGTTTGTATAAGCAAATCTCGTTATATAGTTTGTCTGTACTGTGTAATATTATGAAATATTGTATTTGTCGTAATTGTAACAAATACTAAAATTTGTTACAAATTGTAATCATTATTTAAAATTGATTATTAAAATTAATTATTTAAAACAAGTTTAAATTTGTATTTACTTTTATTGTAAATTTTTTGTCAGTCTTGAGTTCTATTTTTTTTGGAATTCAAATACAAATTTTAATTAACATTATATCTGAATACTTTGTAAAACGAAACGATTAGTGCAGTGCTGTGATGAATATGAATTTTAGGCAATGGAGTTTCAAGTGGATTTTGAAGGTCGTAATCCGCAAGACCCAGACTATCACGGGATCAAGACGTTACTGCAGCAACTCTTTCTCAAGGCACATATTGACTTAGGTGGACTTACAGATTTAATAATATCACAGAATTACGTGGGATCTGTCGTTAAACAATCTGAAGAAATAGATGAATCTGACGAGGACGACAATGATATTAACGATGTATTTGGTATTACAACTGTCGTTAATGTATCCGATAAGCAGGTAAGTAAAATCGATAATGGTATATAATATAATTATTATCAAATCGAAGAACTTATTATCAATCTCTGTCTATCAATTCTATTTAATGAGAAAATTAATTAATTTTTTCAGAACGTTTTATGTATACAACAGCTCAGAGATTTATTAAAGCAATTAGCGGATGAACATGCAACTGACGCAGCTAATACTATGATAAAAAACGCATTGGAAAATGACGCGGCGCAATTAGGTTTGCTCATTAATGAGAGATTTATTAACATTCCCGCAAAGATTTCAGTGCCGCTTCTTGAAAACTTAATTTCCGAACTGAAACGTGCCAATAGCAGAAACATGCCATTTAATTTTTCTTATTATGTACTTATATGCAAATTATATAAGTCAGAGGATAAAAGGGCTGGGAAAAAGGCGAAAAACAAGAATAAAAACACCGGCAGTGAGCCATCGGTATTGTGGAGCAATCCAGAAGAAGAAATTTTTGCAGAAGAGGCTACTATTAGTTTCGAATTTTCCGTTGAGGAAGAAGCAGATAGTGGCTTATCTGGAACCTGGGCCGAAACGGACGATGAGATGATACCTTACAGACGAGTCCTGCTTTTTGAAGCTTCCAAATTACAATCTATATTTGACAAAATACAGAATCAATTTTCCTAATTAGTTTCATAAACAGTGTTAATATTTTCGTAATATGAATAATATGGCTAAGTCCCTTGCGAAACTTCCTATTTATGAACAGAAGATGTGCTTCTCAAAGATAGTTTTTGTATATCTGCGTATAACAACGTATAATTGTAAAGGTATGTTACATTAAGCTTTTTATAATACATCTTTTACACAACGCTTATACTATAAACTATTGCTAAAAATTTCGTCCTTCCTCTTTTTCATTTTTCTGTCTTTATCTCTCTTAACATGTAAATTACAAAATATTTGCAAAATGGCCATCACTCTTGTATATTAGACCTCGTCTGGCTTAAGATTTTATATATATAATAGTATAAAAATCACTTTTACAATCGAATAAATAGATTTTGCATAAATTTAGGTTGAGCAAGGCAGATCTATAAGACAAAATGTACACGTGAAATAACAAAGATATATACCGTACTGTAAAATAATAGTGAGAATGTATAATTTAATCGATTGTTTGAGACTCGTCAAACTTTTGTTGGAATTGTAAATTGTATCCGTTCAAACAATTCTCATTACTATGACGCCGTGTCTGTAAACTTGAACGATTGCCTTATTGGCTTGGCTCTTCGTCTCATTGTCCCAAGAATATTTAACATTTCAGAAACTGCTGGCGGCTTACTCTCCGCCTCTTGTCGTCTTTTCCGTTCTTCTTCTCTTTGTTTCTGAAATCAACATCTCGCTCAAATATGCATACTAGAATCGATCAAAAGAAATACTAAATTTTATTCAAAAACACAAATGTTCAAAAGATGTAAAGATTTAAAGAATGTTTGAGAAATTAATGGTATTTCAAACATCTTTATGACGTAATCTAAATATTTGTACAGTTCAACTTACATCTGTTTGCTTCAGCGTGAAACGCCCGCCTTTAATTTGATTAATAATATCATCGATAGCTGAAAATATAGATACATATGATATTGCAATGCATAATTTAGATCCGTTTAAAATAATTAATTCGTGACCGATAAAATAATGGATTGTATAATTACCAGGTTGTTGCGCGACCGCAGGCGTTTTTTTCGGCGTAATGCCAAGCATGTTCTCCATATCGCTTACAGCCGAGGTCAATCTTTCTTTGGTCAGCAGTTTTATCGATGACTGACCAGTCGTCGACATTGGTGGTGGTGGAGGAGGTGGCGGTGGCGGTCTCGAAACTTTCTCCTCTAACTCGCTGATTTTCTGTTTTAAGCAATGCACAACGTTCTCCAGCTCTTCCACCGATTTCTCGGCCCTTTCGGCTCTCTGAACAACTACCTCTAACTCAGACTCCGCGAGCTTTAGCTTCTCCTCGACAATCTCAAATTCTACATTCGATTCTTTCTCTTCTAATTTCTCCTGCAACATCTGCACTTGAGAAGCATGATTTTGCTGTTCCTCCTCCAGTAGCCTCTTCAGGGTTTCCACCTCTTGCAAAACGGTTAATAATCTCCCATTCGGATCGTCTCCGACCTCGGCCATAAGAAGAGCACTTTGGTGCGCTAAGACGTTTCGTTCTTTCTGGACCTAAACAAACAGTCGGATAATCAGCGCGATATATGAGTGATTGCAATCTTTAATGAACTTTAATTCCCATATATTCCTTTTTTATCGCGCACATTGTTTAAAAAAATACAAATTAGAGTTTTACTTTAAGACGATAATCTAAATAATAAGAATAATTTTTAAGTGAAATAATTAAATTGTGTATTTAAAATTATATTGAATAAATTGTAGACCGTAATGACGCACCCTTTCGGCTTCCATCTTCAGAATTTTTGCGCTTTCTCTCTCGCGATCGCATTGCGTTTTCAGGGTCTGTACCTCCTCGGCCACCATTTTCGTGACTCTTTCCATGTTTTCCTTGTGCACTTTCATCTCGTTAATTTTGTCCTCGCCTACGACAGAGATGGATCGGTCGGTTTTTACTGTGTTTTATATACCGTGAAATTATGGGAGATTTTATTTTACTTTTTTGTCGGAGGGTCCTTTCATCTTCCAGCTGCGTGGTCAGCTGCGTCACCTGCTCCTGCGCCTCGAATTCCTGAAGCCGCGCGGAATGAAGTTCTGTTTGTAATCGCGCTATTTCGCCGCTCAGCTCTGAAAACGGATGTTCCATTTAGGATTGATTACCCTATTCTACTAACTTTATTCGTTATTCTACTACTAATAACTTTATTTGTTAGATTATATATTTATTAGATAATATTAGATAAGTTAGATTAGATTGTTAGAGCTAACTCTGATTGGTAGAGCGCAACCATATTTTAATGTGATTCTCGAAGTGATAGGTACGTAAGAAACGAACAAGATCAGTCGCACTGACCTTTCACCGTTTGCCTCAGCTGATCCAAATCCTCGAAGTTTGAATCCACTTCATCGGACACATCATGCAGCGACTCATTCGGATTGTTGTGTAGAAACTTCTGGGCCATGATTTGGGACCTTCGCTTCAGCTCGCGGTTTTGTCGGTACCACTAGTAAAACAAAATTGTGTACCGTTTTAAAACAACTATATGTTTATCTAATCTCAATCGGTACAATATTTTTTATGTACATACGCACACGGATTGTTACAGATAACGCAGATTAAATTATAACAGATAGATCGTTACCTGAGAGGCTTGTTGCATAGCTTTGTGCATTGCATTCGTTTCCACGTCATACTGATGTTTTAATTGTTCGTATTCCTTACACACCGCTTCGGAAACTGCAGGAAAGGAATAAGAATTTGATAATTTTAAAGAAGATTCTACACGTCATGAGGTGAAGCTTTAAATTAAATTAGATACGCACCTGTTCGCAATTTTAGCAGTTTCTGCTCTTTCTCTTGAACTTGCGACTGCAGCACGCCATTTTCCCTCTGCAATTGTTGGAATTTTTTCTCCAAATCTGCGTGGTCCTTATTCGCTGCAAAAGATGTTCGATTATTACACGGAACGCAATTCTCTATTGTGAACTATTTTAATTTCTCCTTCAAGTTATTATAATTATAGAATGACACACGGATATGCGTGGGTAAAATGAGTCAGTTATCAAACACCATGATTAAATCGACAATCAGATTAAGGTCACATAATCCGTGGAACTATTGAGAAATCGATGTCGATCGATGATATCATCTTTCGTTTCTAAAAAGAATTCGCATTATGAAACAAAATATAATTTCACTAATTTCAGCGATGATGAAACATCAAACGTGATATATAATAGCCTTTTATTCTGCAAATAATTTATTTAAAAGCAAAAAATTGTACTATATATACATATATATGCACGTCGAAAATTATGTTACTTTAATATTTTTTTAAGTTCTGATTGGCATATCGTTCTTTCGTCGCTTTTTTCTTTTGCCATATATTTCAAATATTATCTTTAAATATATTCTTGGTCAATCATAAAACTCTGACGCATCGTGTTGCATTATGCACGAATCGCTTACGAGACGGTTGTCGCTTAATTATGAATCGTATTTGAGCAAGAAAAATTTCAGAACATCTCGCCTCTGCGATGCGGCCAGCAGTTTATTTTTCGGTGCCTGCTCTTTTCGCGTGAATTCGATCGAGCAGTTTCACCGATCGTCCATCAATCAATGCAACAAACCGAGAATACAAATTCCGCGAGTAACTCGCGCCAATAATGTTTTGTCCCCGTCGATTTATAATTCTATCGTGTATAAACAGTGTGACTAATGGACCGTCATTGCCTTCATTTTACATGCAGAAATGAATCACGACACGATAATCGGCTACGCGACATTCTCAGTCGATTGTCCATGAACTGCAATCGCGTGGTGAACGCGCCTTCCATTACTTGTGAGTCTTCGTTAATAAAGAAAAGTCTTACAGAAAAATTCAGCACCGAATCCATTTAGCTAGCTTATCATTGTGATATCCGGATGTCACAAAGGAATTCTCGAAAATAACAAGAGCCGTCGTGTTTCCGATATTCAAGTACAAATATGTTTACGAATCGTTTATAAACGTTTAGGTCACTTTCTTCACCTTAAGAAATACACGGAGAAAATTTTATATTAAAAATTACTATGTATGGCAGTAGCCGTGGACCATTGCTGGAATTATAAAAATTTTTACTATGCTTTTCACTTAATGAGTTTAATAATTATTAATATAACATAGTAAAAATTTTTATAATTCCAGCAATGGTCCACGGCTACTGCCATACATAGTAATTTTTAATATAAAATTTTCTCCGTGTACAAGAACGATTTAAGTAACTGTGTATAAAGGCCATGTTCCGATATAGACTGCCAATGTTAAAAATCTATAGTATACGTGACATTAACTACAGATTTTCAGTACTGGCAGTGAATATCGGAACGCAGCCAAAATCAGTGTCGAATCGTTTGAAATATCAATCTGATTATCCGATAACGTAAACTTCAAAGATAATTAAGATATGTCTCTTTATCAATGAGTTCAAGATTCGAATCCTGGCAACTAGTTATTATCTAATACATCCACGTTGAATCCGTCTGAATCTGCTATCGTGTCATGTGACACTTTTAATTAGTAATTACCAGCTTCGCTCTTCTGCAGCAGGTGTTTCCGCCTCTTTTCCGAGTCCTCATATTTGTTCTTCCATTTGCTCTCCAAGAAGCTGTTGCTCCTGTTGAGCCTGACGATGTCGTTAAGCTTGCAACTGCTCACTGGCGTCGCCTTCTCCTCGGATTTGCGCATCTCGATACTGGAGGTCGACAACTGATTGTTGTTGCGCGACCTCAGCTGTACGACTGAAGCTTCGAGCTTCTCGAAGGACGCTCTTTGGGCTGCCACGTTGCCGGTCCCGCGGCCGAGCTTCTCGAAGGACCCTCTGCGCTTTGGAGGACATTTCTCTTGGGCCTTGATCGCGGCCGATATTCTCGGCACCGGAATGTGAGAGTGAATCACGTTCGGAGACGTCCTCGGTGGCTCCGTGTTCAGGACAATGCTGAATTCCGTTTTATTCATGGTGCCTGTGGAAATAAGCACGCTTATTATCCCGTTTACTATAAGCTTTGCTAGCGATAATGATGGAGTACAAGAAGAGTTTCAGAGAGAAAGTTGACCATTTTAGAGTTAAGTATCTTTTTCCAAGTACAATATGTATTATTTAAGTAAAAAATGTACTTTATGCTAAAGTACAGTGAGGATGTTTTGTAACCACCCAGTAAACAATTTTTTATATAAGAACATATATAAATATATATAATTATATATAAAATATGTTCATATATATATATGTTTTCCTTCTCTTTTGTGTGTATAATCTCTATTCGTATATATAAGAAAAATAATAAGAAGAATTTAAAAATAATTAAAAGGATAATTTCCGCATTGTTTTTGAAATAAAAAGTAAAGTTTGAGGAAATAAGAAAAAATTGCATATATAATCATATATAAATGTATAAAAAAGTTATATATAGAATATAAAATATAGATTATATATAGAATATTGTACAATTTAATTTTAATTCGACCTGACTGGCCAGCTGTATTGTAAAAAGAAAGGCACTACGTTTCGACCATGGGATTTGGTCCTTTTCAAGTGCGATACATTGAATTATATAATTACATAAGTTTATGACATTTACTCCAAAAAGTCATCTAAAACAAAGATAACAAATTATGAGTAATTATATAATTCAATGTATCGCACTTGAAAAGGACCAAATCCCATGGTCGAAACGTAGTGCCTTTCTTTTTACAATACAGCTGGCCAGTCAGGTTGAATTAAAATTAACATTTTTGTTGTTTTTTATATTCACTGGCGAAGAAAACATTCTATTTGTTGTTGTACAATTTAATTGCAATTTTATTTTTTCTAACAAAAAACAATGCAAAAATTATTTTTCTGATTATTTTTCAATTATTCTTCTTATTATTTTTCCTATATATACAGACAGATTATTACAAGAGAAAAAAATATATATGGACATATTTTATATATAATTATCTATATGTATATATTTATAAATATTTTTATATGAAAAATTTTTTACCGGGTAGTAAAAGAAATCTTTGGCTAATCGTTATTATTAAAGAAATCATTGAAAAGAGAAAGAATATCGATAGATATTATCGAACTTCTACTTTATTTTGTGTACTTTTATATGTGAATATAGCTTCATTATGTGATATTAAACGCGAGACGTAATATTGATTTCGATAAGTACATCGATATATCTTCGTTGAGAAATGATGTTTGACAAGTGTCTTGGACGGAGAAACGAAATTCCTAAAATGCATGCGTCTTGTGTACATAAATTCTTCACGAGCAACATCATCGTTGATTCATTAAATTGCATAATCGACGTCCACGGAAAAATAACGTGCCGCGATCAGATTTCTACATGCAACGGCCTAAGAAACGAACCTACCCAAATGCATATTGCCACCGGTTACTTACGGCAAAGGTTAATAACATTGGACATTTCTAAAAATAAACATATTGGTCTCGCCCTCGGCAGTCAAGTTTGAAATAGCTACTGTGTCAAAATATTCTTGTAAGTACGCCTAATCCAGATTGTATAAATTTGCAATATTTCTCATATCCTGTTATCTCATACCGGGTTTAGATCGATAATTAATATTAAATAATAAATAATATATATAGTATAATAATATAATAAATATAAAAATATAAATAAGGTTAAAGCTCTCAAGATGTACAATCTCAAATATTAAAAAGTATAAAACAAGGCAAATGAGAGCTAACGCCGCTGGTAGAGCGAAAAAATAATTCCACAATTAAATACAATATTAATAAGTTTATAAAATTAACAAACGTTTCGGCCTACAGTTTTGGGCCATCTTCAGTGTGTCCATATGAATTCAATAAA
>NJRQ01000240.1:254355-265664 GCA_003063805.1 Aphaenogaster ashmeadi | reverse complement strand
CACATAAGGTATCCCATTATGCCCCGCATAAAATCCATACTAAGGTTAACTCACGTTATCGAAAAACAATAATTTCGTCCTTTCAAATTATTCTTTTGTAGTAAAACTTGTTTTTTCCTTATAGTGGATATTTCAAAGAATATTTTAGTACCAAACAAAGTTCATTTATTTATTTTTAATACGTTGTAAACTTGTATAAACCTTAGCGTTCCCGTTATGTCCCGGGTTTCCCTAATTAAAAAGAGAGGCTAATAGAAGTCAGCGCGGAAGACAAAAGCGCAGTGTAAATTTGTTAAATAGATTTAATACATCTTCAAGGTGATTAAATAAAGTTTCAAATACAACGATTAACTTTAACGTACGTTTCGGCCAACTTTTTAGCCATCTTCAGCGTAGAAATATGAAAAATGAAGAGATGGAGCTTCAGCCCAAAATTTCAAAGCATCATGCTGCAGTCAATGAATAATAAACTTATATATTACATGTCCCACACAGCACAAAAATGTTTCAGAAACGTTTCAAAATTTCAGAGATGTTTCAGAAACGTTTATGAAACTTTGAAACATTTCTGAAACATTTCTGTTAAGTTTTGTGCTGTGTGGGGTATTAAATTAATATATTAAATATGAATACGGCAAATTTATATCTAATGTATTAATTAATGAGTGAACTTGATCATGCCGTTCCTTAAGAAGATTAAATACTAATTCTCGCGATATCCTAAGATGCTATTCGAGAGTTCCAAAAATCATACACTGAGGAAAAAAGCTGTTGCTTCAATTAAAGTGGTATCACGGGGTGCCAAAAACATAAGTAGTTTATTCAATTGTATTATTAATAGACCCAATATTTGGATTATTAAAACAATGATTGAATTATTGGTTTAAAAATGCAGACATTGGGTCTAATAATAATACAATTGAATGAACTACTTATGTTTTTGGCACCCCGTGATACCACTTTAATTGAAGCAACAGCTTCTTTTTCTCAGTGTACGATACCATTAGGCTTTAATACTGTAATATACTGGCTTTAATTATGTAATTCTTATCAATTTATACATATTATAAATTATAAATTATACATATATAAATTTAAATGGCGCTCGTGGCAAACGCAAAATATTAAAAGTGAAGCGCCCTTGCTTGTTGCGTTAAAGTCCACGGACAAACTTGACAGGAAGGATCTTTAGGAATCTTTCTCACGCGCTTTTGACAAAGAGATCGCGAAGGAAAAACGCGCAGATTATCGTACGCGTAAAGTGATCGGCGTGTCTTTCGCGGCCTCGAGTTCGCGCTTTCGACCGTGTCTGCAGTGCCTCGAATCGCGCGGACGGTGCCGTCGTTAAACGGCTTTATTGTCTGGAATCGTGCTCCTGCCTCCCTTCGTGGCCGCAGAGATGTGACTCACGCTCGTCACTCGCGTAACGGGTGTCCCGGCATTCCGTGGAAACTGGCGGTCACGGGCTGGGTTATCCATCCTCGAGATTACGCCGAAGAAGATATGGAGTCGAAGGTTTCGGCCTGCGTGACTCAGGCGGCACGAAAATCTTTTCCTATAAATGTTTTAGAATCGTCCTTTCCGGGCGATTCTAAAACATTTTCGTCTTAACTCACAAACTTCTCCCGTTCTCTTCTGAGAAATTATTTTAATCCCTCGTGAAGGGAAACATTTTGGAAGAAGATATTAAAAAGATCATAAGAAGATTTGTAATGAAGGTAGAGACTATCTCGGAAAAATGAATCGTGATTAATAATCGAGGGAGAGAGAGATTTTTATTTTATCAGAAATTTTATTATAACACATTTTGATTATAATACATTTTTGATAGACTTTTAAACGGTTCGGCTTTGTATTGTATTCGCGTTAATGTACGGACGTTACATTGTAATGCTACGCGTTCAACCGGAGATCTGATTTTTGCGAAACGCTTCGACCGCGATGCGACGCACTTCCTGAGCGTATTTTAACGCCGGATAATGTGGCCGTTTCATGCCAGTTGGTACGTGAGCACAAACCCGGGGAAATATATACACTCGCAATTTGCAGTGATTGTTCAATTATTAATCGTTTGTCGTTATAAATAGAGAGTTCCATCTTGAAGTCCGATACAAATTATAAATCGTCTGAAGTGAGCTTGATGCGAAAAACATTTAAAGATCAAAATACGCACATGTACAAAATATATTCTAAATTATATATTATATTATACATATAAAAGATATTAAATAACATATAAGATTATAAGTAGAATTTCATCCTGAAATCTTACGCAAATAGATCGTCCCAAATGTTACATGACATTAACGACATTTTCTCGTTTAATTTATTATTATCATCTTTTCTTTATTGTTTATCGCCTTTATTTGATCTCTTAATGGATCGATAAATATTGCTCATAAAAGATTTATGAAAATAACAAATTTGTGACTATAGATCGTGCGGATTTGATGACTCAGCTTTTCGACGATTCGCCGGATCGCGGAATTTCCCCGCATCTCGACAGATGTCGCGTCGCTTCACAATTACGATGGCATTACAATAGTTTCTGCGCATTAGTTAATTTTATTTTAAAAAATCACCTTTCTTATATATATACATTCACATTCTATTAATAGCAAGAACAAAATTATAAAATCGATTTATGCAAATCCACACTGAGAAACAAAATTTGTTGAAAAACTTAAATATTTAATCCGATTCGTTCAATTAAAACATTAGTTGGTTTAACTGAACATTAGTTGAATAAACTAATTCTTGATTACAAAATGAACTATACCTTTTTAATTCAACTAATGTTTAGTTAAACCAACTAATGTTTTAGTTGAACGTATCGGACTAAATATTTTAGTTTTTCAACAAATTTTTTTTCTCAGTGCACTCAACACTACCACCTATTCTTTTATATCTACATTGTACAAACCCACACAAAACACACACACACACACACACACACACACACATATGCACGCACACATCTTCAATTAAAAAAAAAATAGCCGGAGCAACGCCATGCCGGGAATGCTTGCGCGCATCCGGCAAATTAATATTTAATTGATATCCGCGTGACGGAAATGCAACGCGATGTAACGTGCGACCGTGACGATATTCGCTCGGCTTACGATAGCAGACGATAGTACTTCCGGTACTCCGTTGTCGATCGGATCGATCGCCGACAGTTCTGCCGAATAAGTAGATCGTCTCGGAGCTATCTAAAATCTAAATCAAACGCGCGACAGGAATAGGTAAATCAATTCTTCTCTCGATTACATTAATTTTTTGTAATTATCTTCTTGTTTCTTCTTTCTCTCTTCTTTTTTTTAACGTGTATATTTTATTTTTAAAAATGTAAAAAAATATAATTAAACAGATCTGTAGCCAATTAGCCATTCGAGAAACCTTCTTCTATTCGTGTGACGACAGAACATGCGACATATGTTGTACTTTTGTATCTTATCTAATGATGATATTAAATTACTCCTCGAGTATTGTTCAGCGATAACGTATCGGCTTTTCTCGCAATTAATAAACTGATCAGTCCATTAAAAAAAATCGAACAAAAATAACAAGAAACAATTTTAAAAAATTAAAAAAGATAGGACTCTCAAATTTAAAAAATCAATACAAATATCAGGCAATGAGAGTGCGGCGCGGTACTCGGTGCGCAAATAATTCAATTAAGTTGATTATTTATTTTAACATGTTTAATATAATAAAAAGTCGAACGTTTCTAAAAAATTAAAAAAAGCTACACTCCAGTTACTTTATGATCTTTCTAGCTCTTTTCTATCCAGCCTTACAACTGGTTTGGACGACACTCTTGACTAACGTCTCTACCCGATCAAAAAAAGTCTCACTCGAGTTTGATGACGATGTGTAGGATCGTAACATCTTTCTTTTCAATTTTTGTACTTCCGGACTAACTAAGGATTTACGCATATGTTGAGGATGGTTCGAATTAAAGCCGAAACGTACATTTGCGCTATGTAATCGATGTACTTTATTGTTATAATATACTAGATGGCTTGATACCCATGCGCTTCGCTACGGTATTTAATTACTTTAAATCTATTTTGATTCCAATAAACTTTCCTTTGATTGCAATGAACAATTTAAATTTAGCACAACTATTCCATGTCAGGTAACATCATGTAATCATTTATAATTCACCTCCGAATCTAGATTTGCTCTTTTAAGAGTTGATTAGGGCAAAATCCTGAATTCGTTTTTAAGCATTTGTATGGATAACCTTTGTAAGCAAAAACCAAATCGATATCTCATCGATCGGGCTTAAGAGATATTGAGGAATCCGTGAAAATACATTTTACCCATTTTCACCCTCTTATGGGTCGAATTTCTAAAAATCCCTTAGTGGGTGGTTACGTCATGGAAGGAATATACTCCCCGAATTTCAGGTTTGTAGGTTTAGGGTTTTGGGCTGGGCATTGATGAGTCAGTCAGTCAGGACATTCGTTTTTATACAGCAGGGGCGTATAGCCAGGATTTTATTTCGGGGGCGGGGGATTTTTAAAAATTAAAATCACAGAACAACTCATAACTTTTTAAATTAAATAAGATAACAATATTCGTTTAGGACATTTTCTTTAGACCTTAAAGCATTTACCATTTCATTTCTCTCTCGGTTTTCAACCTTTTATTTTCATATTTTCATATTTGGTTCCAAAATTTCGGGGAGGGGGATTTATCCCCCTAATCCCCCCCTGGCTACGCCACTGTTATACATATATATAGATCTGCGCTCCAACTATCGCGCGTTGATTCTCATTGCCTATTCTTTCCTTGCTTAATTTTTTTTTAAAACGATATACAGTGGCGTGCAAAAGTCTCCGGCCAGATGGATTTTTCTTTCAAAAGCAAAGGCCAAAGGAATTTTGACTATATTTTAGTAATAAATTCTAGTAATAAATAGTGTTTATTTCTTTCAAAAGTAAAAACCAAAGGAATTTTGACTATATTTTAGTAATAAATTCTAGTAATAAATAGTGTTTATTTCTTATACTATTTTTCTATTCTTATACTATTTTACTATTCTTATACTATTTTTTTAATTAAATGATATATCCTTACACCCAATATTAGTCAAAATTCCTTTAGTCCTTGTTTTTGGGAAAAAAACGTGAAAAATCCATCTGGCCGGAGACTTTTGCACGCCACTGTATATCTGCGTACTGCAGATTATTTAGGATCTACCGAACCTTACGTAACTACTTCTATCGTAATCCGCCCGAGTCTAGCTCCTCCTTAACTGCAATCTAAAGTTTAATAAATAAATTTTTCGTTTATTTATTGAGAGTCCCTCTCTCCCCCCCTCTCTCTCTCTCATTATGGACAACGTGCTACAATTTTCCTCGCTCTACTCGCCGCTGAAAATTCAAACGGGCTGCATTGTCGCTCGGGGTAGCGTGAGATGCAGGAATCAATAATTATCTCGTGGCCGCTACGCCACGCATCCCCCACGGATCGGCGAGCCGCGTATAGATTATTAGAACCGAAGCCGTCTCCGTCTCCTCTCCGGTCCGTCCGGGTGTCTCTCGGCGACGCCGACAGACCGCGCGCGTGGCTCGCACCGCGCCTGCTGTACGCATCCGGCCAGTCCGAACTACTCCGAACTCCGAGGCAGATCCGACGTCGCGTACGTTCTCTCTCTTTTACGAAGGAGTCGAGGACGTTGATGGTCCGCGTGGAAACTTAAGAAGCTCGGCCCCGCGATTCGTCACGATTTCTCTCGAGAGATCGTCCGTCGAGGAACGTCAGTCTCTGAGGCGGGAATGCGTGTGAACGTTCGCGACTCGACGAGCAACGCCGAGCGTGTCTCTCGCGTTGCTCCACAATAGTCGCCGTTTCTCCCTCTCTCTCTCTCCCTCTCTCTCTTCCTCTCTTTCTCTCTCTCCCTCTCCTCGTCGCGGAGATCGCGCGGCTCGCGAACGATGGACGTGACAGGGCGATAGGTGTTTGACGGCGACTCGATCTCCGGAGAGCAAGAAATCCTTTCCAACATCATGACACGTCTACGAGGCCGTGCGTCGCTGATGGTCGTCGCGACGATCAGCTTCGTCCTGCTGGTCGTCATATACCACATACTGAGCAACGAGATCGACGAGATGTCAACGGGCAAGATCGGCGCACGTCTGAGAGCCGAGGATGTGTACCCACCAGGTGAACTCATGGACGGCCCTCAGGGCGCTGCCAGAAGGCAGCAAGTAGACGGGCAGATGACGGGGGATTTGAGGAACGGTAGGAACAGACTGGTTAACGAGTTAACTCACGATAAATCGTTTGCAGACGGCACTCCGCTGTTCAAGGGCCATAAGATCGTCCACCTAGATCTGAAAGGCGCCCCGCCGAAGATGAGCTATTACAGCTACCTGTTCCCTCTGCTGCGAAAGCTGGGTGCCACCGGCGTGCTCGTGGAGTACGAGGACATGTTCCCCTTTGCTGACAGCATCGAGGATATACACGCCGGCAACTCTTATTCCAGGAAGGACATTGCGCAGATTCAAAATATAGCCAGGAACAATCAGTTGATCATCATACCGTTGATACAAACCTTCGGTCACATGGAGTTTGTTCTCAAGTTGGACAAGTATAAAGATTTTAGAGAAGTTCCACGTTACCCGCAAGTCTTGTGCCCTACATACAATAAGACACTACCGTTAATCTACGAAATGATAAACCAAGTCGTATCTGCGCATCCGACGTCTAAATATTTACACATAGGTGCGGACGAAGTTTATCAGATAGGAGAATGCTCAAGGTGTTTAGATGTCATGGCCAAGAGGCAGTGGAGCAAACGACAATTGTTTCTGGATCACGTCTCCGCGGTAGTCAAATATATTAAAGAGAGATACCCAGAATTGACTGTACTTATGTGGGACGATGAATTCCGTGATATATCGCCGCAGGAGATCATCGACAGGGGCCTTCATTCGATGGTGGAACCTGTTATTTGGAAATACACTTCTGATCCCGGTATGACACTAACGGATCAGTTGTGGGAAAGTTACGCCGCGGTGTGGAAAGAAGTCTGGGTTGCGACCGCGTTCAAAGGAGCCACTTCGCCGGACAGATACTATACGGACATTTCATATCACATGGAGAATCATCAACGTTGGTTAGAAATCATCCAGAGATACTCGAGTCAAATCACTTTCAAAGGTGTCATGTTGACTGGATGGCAGAGATACGATCACTTCAGTGTCCTTTGCGAATTACTGCCGGTGGGATTACCATCCCTCGCCATTAATTTAGCTATACTACAAGCCTCGGATGTAAACGGTTTTCCTGTAGAATTACCCGATCGTATAGCTGAAGCCTTACAATGTGATGGTGTCATCTCGTTAAGCATACCGGAGCCACAGTACGGTTGGACCAAATGCAGTTTCCACGGAGTGTCGGTATACGCAGCTATTTTACGTCTTTACTCTGTGACGCAAGAAATAACGAAGATGGAGCAGGATAATACTTACAAGGGATGGTTAAAACCGTACAACATTAAATACTCTTTCGCGAGTCCTAGTTATGTCGAGCGTGCGGTTACTGATTTAGATAGACATAAAATGGAAGTAATATATATCGAAAAAGAGATGCGTACAGCCATGGAAGATATTTATGACAATTATACGACACAAGAGTGGCTTGACACGTACATCGCACCTCTAAACGAAAAGCTCAATCAGTTATGGGAAATTAAGGAGAAACTTTTAGAGAAAAACACATGGCCAAAGAGACCTCTTACAAAATCTGATTTATAGTATTAGACGACAACTTCTTGGAATAAGTAGGCGAAGATGTTCATGTTCTTTGTGGTTTAATAAGAGACTAAAAAGTTTATTAAAATAATACGAAGAAAAGAACGCAACATTTTTTAGCAATTATTCTTTGAAAAAAATGGCATGGATAATCAGTGCAATGTAAAAATTTTGAACTCGTAATTTTACATCTTGAGCAATCGTTGTACAGAATATGTGATAACATGTAATTTAATAAGGGAGTAATCAAATCATAATTGCACCGTCCGTATAAATTAGTGATTCTCGTTTATCTCGGTGGAAATGTGATTGCATTATTTAATAGAGCTAACAATAGATATTTCTTACTTAGGTTACAAGTTTAGAAAAACTATTTATATATAATTATTCTTTTTCTTCCAACGCTCCAAAAAAGGAAATATTAAATGCACTATTAATGTTCTGGATGATTTGCAGAGATAGACGGTGTATAAAGATAGATAGTAATCTATTGATAAATATATTAAATGAAATAATATGATTTTTGCAGCATTAGAATAAATAATTTATTGTCATTTTATTAAGAGTAGTAGATTTGAAATAATTGTTTTTTAGATTTTGAACATTATTATTATATATTATATATACGTAACGTACGTATCTTTATATAAGGTTAGTCTTTCCAAACATGTACGCACAGAAATGCTTCGTATTATGTCTTCTAATTATAAATGAATTATCTACGATCAATACGGAGTCACGTTTTGATGAAATGTTTATCGAAAAGATATTGAAAAATTAATGTATATTAATTCATGCGTATTAATGCAGCATCTGCAGTTTTAGCATAAGCAGGGAATCGTGCCATAAGCAGATGATTGCGACGTTGTGCTCCAATTAGATAAATTTTTGAAGGATAAAAAGATTATTATACATGTGCTTGAATTGAAGACTTTTTATGAAAAAGGCGGTAAAAATGGGAAGAATGTTTTCAATTAAAAAATATCTTTACGTATGTGGCACTGTAAAAAACTATAAGTGCTACTAATGACAATGTTTGTAAAATATAAAGGGATAGTATATAGGAGTATCTTAGAAACCATTTTTTCTATTTTTGAAAATAGACAAATCCATTTATCTAGAAAAGAGAACACGGGACTTCTTTATCTGAAATTTTTATTATTGTTACAACCTGTTTTATATCGGGTCTTCAATCACGCTGCGTCAGACAACTTTTCGATGAACGAAGCTTGTAACATAATATTTGACAAATCTTCCTAGTAATTTTGAATTCTTCTGTGAGCTATACTAATGTATACACACGTCTTTGCATTACATCACACGCCTTGTTACTATTATTTCGTAATAATTCTTACCATTGTAAAAGGATTTTTAATGTTGTTATATAAATAATATATTGCGCGTGTAAACTATTATCACAACTAACGAGATGCGATTAATAAATCTGTTTTTCAATCTACAGGTAGATAAATTCTGTGATCACGTTTATCCATTGGCCCCGCGCTACATAAATATAATTTTTATTTTCGTCTACCCAGTATATAATTTGAATGTGATGCGATACACAAATTCGATACATTCACTCGCAAGACAGTCGTAAAAAATACATTCTCGACATTATGTGTTCCGTTTGCCGTTATGAATACACGCGCGCTTAAATAAATGAAATTTATGTGACGTATAGTCGATTGTGCAGAGATATTGTCTAACGTCATATATGAAATACGGTGTTTATTATTTATTACAACTATAATCGTACAATTTTGTTGAATTCAACAGAATCAATAGATAATTTGGCTAAACTTACGTAAAAAAGATATTTTGAGAGTGCCCGATAATCATCATTGCAGTGCACACACCGCAGATTTCGAGGTGGGGAAACGGGGATGAAACACAATTGGGTGTTGCTTTTTATTAGGAATTCTTTTTACGATTTTGTGTATCGAATTCATATCTACCGTGTCCCCAATTTCAGCGATAATGATGGGCTTGTGAAAGTCTTGATCCGTTCTTGTCAATCGAACACCCAAGACCTGCGCCGCCAAACCTGCTATGCATAAAGATACCTGAAAATATAGTAAAAATCTTTATAGCTCCCGTATTGATATATATAATAAACAAGTATATAAATAAAAATATATAATATATATATTAAAATATATAAATAAAATATAAATAAAAATATATAATATATATATATATATTTTTTAGGGAACGGTCTTGAAAGAGAAATTACCGATTCTCCAGTTCTCGCAGACATATCATGATAAGGAAATCCATTTTCCGCGGCGAATCGATGCGACCTTTCTCTCTTGACTGTCCTTTGATGTTCCATGTCACATTTATTACCTACTATCGCTATTAGAGGTATCTCGTCGTAAGCGTCGATAAAGCTTTTGATTTTACCGAGCCACTCTTCCAAAATGTCGAAACTCGAGCTATTCGTGACGTCGTATACCAAGATAATGATCTGATTCATAAATACACACATGTTTGTAACAACGTATAATTATAACACATACGGACATATCGACATTAAGAAAGTTCTCGCGTTTGATAAAATATCAGACAAATCTATATACAAGGTGTTTCCTAAGTAAGTAGACAAACTTGAAGGGGATATTCCTTGGCTTATTTTAAGAAGAAAAGGTCCTATAAACATGTGTCCTAAACTGCTTCGTTTTAAAAATACAGGGTGTCAAAGTTGTGTAAAATAAAATTAAAATTTCGAAATTCTGGAGAACGTTTAAACATTTTATTCAAATTTGGTATGCGTTCCACATATGGGGGGGGGGTGTGATATTAAGAACTATTTTCCAGTACCGATGAAACATTTTTAGATTCATCAGGGGTGTGTGTATGGGTAATCATATTAAATTTTTTAATAAAAGAATGATAGGCCTCTTTTTTTCCAAGTCAAATTTTTTTTTAATTCCGAACTAAAACTCTACGAAAACTGCCTCTTGTGTTTTCCAGAATTTCGAAATTTTATTTTGCACAATTTTGACAACCTGTATTTTAAAAACAAAGCAGTTTAGAACACATGTTTATAGGACCTGTTCTTCTTAAAATAAGCCAAGGAATATCCTCTTCAAGTTTGTCTACTTACTTAATACGAAAGTTAATTATATCAGCAGTATCTAGGAAAAATTTCATTGACTCTTACCGTACTGTTTTGAAGATATTAATTTTAAATGTATAGAATTTTACATTACAATATATTCAAAACCTAATGCCATAGATATTTCCTCTTAATTTCAGACATCTGTATATAAGATAGAAACTTAAAAATTGTTTATAATTACAAAGTAAACATGTTTAAATTTATTCTTTCTCCAATCGCCAGTGAATATTTAACATAAAATAAATTATAAAACGACATAACTGGCAAGTAATATATTTAATTTATTACAACGTTTCGACCATACGGATTGTGGTCCTTTTCAAGTGTTAAGAATTACATCAATAATTAATACTTCGATATATACATTTCAACCTGGTGCAGCATCGTGCGGTAGAGCACGTGTTTCAAAGCACGTC
>NJRQ01000240.1:225274-237347 GCA_003063805.1 Aphaenogaster ashmeadi | reverse complement strand
ATATATATATATATATAAATATATATATTTCTTAAAAAATAATATAACACATATGTTCACCGAAATTATATCAATATATTTATTTAATTGTATCGAAGATTTGTTAACGGCTGAAGAGGATCAAGTAAGGTTGAAGGATCCCGTTATATTATTTTTTAACAAATACATATATTTATTAAATGATTAACCATTAAATGATGTCCAATTTGCTCGTTTATTGGCCTATTCTGATCAAACTGTTAAGAAATAGAAGCATTATTCACAATCTTTAATTTTAGAAAATAATTATAGTAATTCTTTTTATCACGGATAAAAAGATATGTGATAAAACGAATTTATAATTGTTTAAAGCGTCGAGAGAGATCTGTCCAGAAACTACTATGCAGTATTATATGTAAATGATCACGTATAAAAGTGACTTGTGAGTGAATATTTTTGTCATAAAAGGAAAATTATAAAAAGGAAATTTATAGCTCTCTTAAAGTATTAAATATTTAATAGAAATAATATGTTGCTTTTTTCATCGCATAATTGATTCGAACGATCAGGATTACCATCAGCTTCCCTCGATGCGTCTTGTTAAATTCTTCCTTGGATATCACACTGACGTGCTCCACGGCTAATTGCGTCCAAGTAGTCATTGTTGAAGCTCAAATAACTTTTTACGGCGGAAACTGCACGAATACGACTCGAAAAAATTTCATTTGCGAGGGTTCGCGTTTGCATTCCTCGGTGGAAGCGAACCGATTGCCCGCGCGGCAAAATCGAAGATCGGCTAGTTTGACCGTCCTAGGAGAGTCAGCAGTCGCGACTGAGTCTTTAATTAGTTATAAATAAAGGCAAGCAGACAGGCAGGCAGGCATCAGGCCAGAATGGGAAGACCTATTGACATTCCCCGACGGCATTGATGTGACACTCGCTAATGGAAAAGAAACGCGAGCAAACGCCGACATTGACGTCGCGAAACTTCTCTCGTTCGGTTAAATTATTTTGTCAGACAGCCATTCAGACACTCGTGAGTGATCCGTCCGGGATGTAAAAAAAAGATTTGTACATCACGTGTAGTTGCAACCTGCAATCTCGGATATTTATGAAATAAAAAATCATAACCGTCCTTCGACGTGAATTATTTCTGAAAGGATTTCGTGAGGTACAATAATAACATATCTTTCTTAATAATATTTAACATGTTCCATATATTGATAACATTATTCGACCTACACTACATGCCGTTAGTTTAAATAAGTTATTATTATCTTGTCATTTTACATTGTGACGTTGAACAGTGAGGTCCACTTTTCTCTTTTACTTTATATTCTTTTCCATTTATTAATTTTTAATTCTGACTACTCGATGTACTGACTTTGATTATTTATTTATTGTTATTTATTTATTGCCACTTTTACTACATTTACTTGTTTAATTTATCATTTTTAATTACTGGACCTCACTGAGTGTTATTAATTTATTTGCGGTGGTTGTTTCTTCTTGCTGCGATCTTCAAGTGAGTCGACCCATACATATACATGAATATTATCCTACATTGAAAATGTTGTTGATGACGTGGCGTTACATATCTTTCAACCCTAGAAGGCAAAACTGAATTTGCTGAGCTTCAAAGGCAAAAGTGGGGTGGTACGGCACCCCAAACTTCTCGGGTGTCTCAATTTCTATCAGCAGTAAATTAATAGTTAAACAATGCATTTTCTTCGTTTTTTAATGAGGAAAACGATGACGTATATAACATGTTGTTTTTTGAATTATGGTATGGGTCCGGACCCGAAAGTGTACCTGGCTACTTCAGAAGCGTAGTTTGAATTTCGTTAGGGGTGACAAGGAACCCCACATTTACCTTCTAGGGTTAATCATATAATTAAAGATCACGTTACCAATCGGTTACCATCCAGCCTTCTAACTGTATGGGATAACGCTCTTTATTATCATGGAGTAACTTTTGGGCCTTGTCACTCACTGACCGCGGCAAGATGTTCCTGAATTAGGTGAAGATTCATTATGCTTCACTTTTCTCCACACTGAAGATGGCTAAAAGATTAGCCGAAACGTATGAAAGGTTTTATATATAAACTTTGTTAAAACTTGTTGGACATGTATTAAATTAATTGTTCCACAAAATTTATTGCGCTCTGTGTTCCACGCTAACTCCCAGGTAGCAAGCTGACGTTATTTATCGTCATTTTGACGACATTAGACGTCATTTTGACGTCAAAATGACGACAAATAACGTCAGCTTGCTACCTGGGCTCCCATTAGCCCTTATATTCATTTTTTGTATTTGAAATTATCGGGAGTTCTATTATCAATTTTATTACAATAATAACAGACACAATAATTTCGCCGGTTTTTTTTCAACTGAATGCCGAGATAGACGATTGATCGAAAATAGATTCGCTTACCGTATTAGGGCGCCTTATTATCTTCTCAGGATCGTCTCCCTCGAAGGCGTTGAGTTGCTGCAGCGCGGCCTCCACGCTCAGGACATTCCAATTTGACATTCTTCGCATATCCATGACGACGGGATTATGGAGACGAGACAATTGATTAGAATAGCATCCCTGAGATGCAAGTTGCGAGGAATGAAAAACAGATATGAGAAGCAACGAGTGGTTTTCACGCTGTTATTTCGTAAGCCACCTAGCAATGACGAACGCATGTAAAAAAAAGTTCATCGGTGCTTTATTAATTATGCAAACAGCAGGGGGAAAGCAACTTGGGACGGATCATGAAGGGATATCACAGTCTTTTCGCACTTGTTACCAAACTCCCCGCGACACTTGAGAGATCGGTACGTAAACCCGTAAAATGAACCGCAGCTTTTCGCAAAGATTCCATATAGATGTTATTTACGGATTATATTACGATCTCGGAAAAACGCACGTTCTCGATTTTCGTACGATTTCTTTTCACTCTCGCGAGGCACAGTAACTTATCCATCGCGTTTTCACAGTCGCAGAGCCATTGTGTCACAGCCACCGTCACGGAGCTTCGGTAGATTCGAATAATTCCGAGCTTTGATCCGATTCCGACCTTTTCCGTGCATTTCTAGCTTATTAGTCGAGAACTCGGGCTTTAGTCGTCCGATAGACGAAAAGTAGCGTACTCAGTCATCATCGTGATGTTCGTGTAGACGTCCGTCTGCGTTCTGCGGGAGGAGAAAAATTGTAACTAAAATAATCGCGTGTTTCTCGCCGCTTTCTCAAAATAGACCCACTGGAGCGCTCCGCGAGAGCACAAGCACCCCGTGCAAGCGAATCATTCGAGCGAGAAGAGAGGCCGGTATACATTTTTTATGTGCAGGTCGCCAGGAAATAAAAGACGTACCTTTTACATTGTGGAAATGAAACAATGCACCACTCACACCTGCTTCTTGTACGTTCGTGTATTATATCGCTCGTAATTTTTGCCAAGAGCTAATTAGCTTTCTCACATACGTTCGGTTACAATGCGTTACGGAATATTTTCGGATACGTATTCGCATTATTCTTTTAATATTTTCGAAGGTATTAACCTTTACGCTGCCGGCACTTTTTCATTAAAATAGTGTTCTTTTTTCCCAAAAATTTGTCTATATAAATAACATACACATTTCGCAGAATTTCGAGATTTGTTCAGAGCCACAAATGTGGCTTTCCCGGCAGTCTAAAGGCCAACGCACAATCAAAAAATATAAGGAACAAGGAACAGATATTAGCGATTAGAAATAAGAGGAAGGAAGAAGAAAGATTCTTCCTTCTTCCTTCCTCTTATTCCTAATCGCTAATATCTGTTCCTTATTCCTTATATTTTTTGATTGTGCGTTGGTCTTAAAGGTTAAGCAGGAGTAATACAAAGAATAAGACAAAATTGTTCTCACTGAAAGAAGAAAAGTTATTCGCGATAAATAGATCCGCTATTACTCATTATACTGATGAAACGTTAAATAAACATGTCAGTATTTAAAAATTTATTGCGAATACTGAATACTTGAGTAAATGTCTTATCCCCTCTCTTAGAACCTAAGCTGCCAACAATTGCAACTCTGCGTGTGACTCAACGTTATGATTCACAGTGTGCATTGTTATTTTATGAGATAAAAGAGACACGTTATTTTTTCCCTTTGTGGCCAACTACGCGATATTGTATATATAATTTATCGACAAAATTACGAATTCTATTGTTTCATTTGTGTTTTTCGACATTATTTTTCATGCCCACGCAGTAGTCATACTCTGGCATTTTCTGATTCTTGCTTTTACATTTTCTGCCCAATTGGGAAACTATTCTTATGGAAAAATCGCATATCTCGCATTTAAGTAATTAATTTTTTAATTCATGCGAGTTTCGGAAAAATTTCTCAATGAATGCGCTCCTCCCGCGAGATCGTGGGAGCAGTACGAAGGTCAGGTATTCATATATCGCGAGCGAATTCTCCGTTGACCGAAATCAAAACGGAAACCCTTGGCATCCTGCCGCCAACTTGATTAATTAAGGCCGCGCTTAATGTAGTACGTAATGTAAGTATGATCTCCGAGATTGAGATACGTAATTTTTATATAAATGTCTCGATCTAACGACGAATCAAAGATAGCTCTCACCCTTCTACTGTATCTGAATTATTAACGCATCATTGAAAACTTTGATTGTTTGGGAAACCACCTGCTACCAAAATGATCTCGGGACTGATATCATCTCCAGATAAAATCCTTCGGTCTATTAAAATTCTCAGTCTCCCGCCGCTTTATTCTAGAATAGCATGGAAATTTGACAATTAATTACCTTATGGCTGCGAAATTGACAGACCAGTTTCTTGTTTTTGTTTAAAAAATCTGAAACTGAACGATAGATTGTAACATGTTACATAGAAAAATTGCCTTCAAAGGTATTCACTATATGCTTCTACGATGGAAAAAGATGAGAAAGATATTCTTTAGAAATAGAATGAAATCTATTCTAACTATGAATACCGGTATATGATAGCAAATTGATGCCCACATAAATTCTGCTTCGACATGGTTTCGATGCGGGCAATCCTTACAAAACCAGCGAAATTCTATACTTTATTCTCAGGAATAACAATATACAAAGGCTAGATATCTATACAAAGGTATAAATATAAACGAGATACACTTTTATTATTCCATTCATGATCCTTTTGAAAAGTTTCGAATTGATTGATCTCACAAGTACATTTTCTGCAAAGACATTTGCAATAGTTAAAATCTTTTATAAGAAATATGTTCGTTAACTTTTTTATTGATTGCCAAAGCAATCTTCTAACTTGAAGATTCTAGGGACAACATCAGAATCAATATCAAAAACATTGTAATTATTTATTTATGTATACTGTTCACCTCATGATTTATTTATATACAGTGTCCACCTCATGAGATATTCATATAAGGAAGAAGGGAAAGGGATAGTGACAATTACAAGACAATTAACCATGAATACAAGTTTCGTAAATATTTTCATTCCAAGGTATATTCCATTCCAAGAAATATTTTCACTCTCACAGCTATACCATTAGAAAAACATATCATTCATTGTAACGTATGAAATAGAGGCTCGCGATAGTGAAATTTCAAAGCCAAGGTATCTATTAATCTTATAATTCCATTCCAAGAAATATTTTCAGTCTCACAGCTATACCATCAGAAAAATATATCATTCATTGTAACGTACAAAATAGAGGCTCGCGATAGTGAAATTTCAAAGCCAAGGTATCCATTAATCGTATAATAAACATCATCCGATAATGTTAAAATCACAATTTAGAACCTCATCGAGTTCCTTTATGGATTTAAACAAGCTGTCAAACTTTATCCTCGCAATAGGCTATCTATAAACATTTGATGTAAATAAGGAAAATCGTTATAGCGGGATTTCACAGCGAAGAATCGTTCGCTTAGGAAACACGATTACATAGAAATTACGCATCGAATTATTGATCGCGCGAGTTCTCGATATCTCTCGTTATCTCTTTGTTAAATATATTCCGAGGAAGTTTTAACGTCGCACGCTTAGACAATAAGATGTTACGTAAATCTCAGTGTTTTTGAATCGACTGTGAAAGCCGATAAACATTATACCGGATGCGCGACATATGCCGTTTTCATTCGCTCGCGACATCCGTTGACGCGACTTGGTGATCGTCCAAGGAGCAACGTCTAATTATTGACTCGCGCATTTGATTGCGCGAATTTCGCATGCATAATTTGTATGCAACGAAGTACGCGTCTCATTCCTCGCTATTTGCGGCTAACGAACGGTCGGCACGAAATAGATAAGATTAGCAAATTGCAACGAGACGACGATACGATCCACTATCGCGCGCGAAGAAAGTAATTATGCGATAACTCTGCAATAATTTCATAACTCTCGCATCGAAGAAATTGATCGAAGATTATTTGGATAACACATTGGATAACGTCAATACGAATAAAATAAAAAGTATCAAGGCGGAAAAATATTACAACAATAGTATAACTATCGAATCGGGTTGTTTTCTCGTGATTTAATTTTATTGCCTGACAAAATTGTATCGCAACGAGCAAACATTGATCACGAGTCGAAATTTGACGAATAGAATTTTACAATTTGTAAAATTTATGAATAGATTTGTTTGAAAATTTGAAACTATACGACACATTTTATGTTACGAACTTATGTGTGTTATGAAATTAATACAAAGAGCATTCGTTACTTTCGTAATTTTTACGAGGATATTCAAACGTCAAATTAATAAAAAAAGTATCGTTTCATCATACAAGCTTCTGATAACTTGTAATCGCTTGTTTCCGACGGCTTTCAAGTACTTTTCCAAACGTTACGTGATATAAATTTTTAATTAGAATGCCGCTAATAAGTAAAGCGACATTAAGATATTTTGGAGTGTTTTTAAATCGAAATTTTGTATATTTCAAATGTTGATGTAATAACAAAGGCTTTAACCCTTTCGCGCCGACTTTTTTTTTCATTGGATTTCTTTATGTTTCACGACATAAATCGAGTTTTTGTCCCAGGACCTGCATGAGACCCAACATAATTTTTCAAATTTCCGATGGGACACATATGTCCCGTTAGGCGCGAAAGGGTTAAATATGAGACTGAACTACAGTATAAGTCGCCAGTTTCGCCAATCAACGATTTAAATTGCGCTTATCTCTAGTATAATCTCACGTATAAGCAAAGACGAGAGGACAAAAAAGAAAAGAGGAATAAAATCATATTTCGGTAGATATTTATTTAAAATCAGCCGTCAATTACTGCAGGTATTTTACTATCCTATTTTACTTCCAAAAATACTCCATTATCAAGTTGCGTGAAAAAGCTGTCACGCAATTCTCGGTGCAGGTAAAGTCCGACGAATACTTCAATGGTCACCCGTTAGATAGCGTTGCGTTCTCACATGTGAGTTTATAGTTTCGTCCTTCATATTCTGATAAATCATTAGATTTATTAGATATAATACATCCGAATGTTAATTTCAGCGACAATACAGGCTCCCAGCGCCAGTTGCTGCAATTTACTTATTTCTCTTTTTAATAACAATTCACAGTTGCGAATCGAATTATTGTTGAGACACTCGTGTCGGAATACAATTCCGATTCCCTCGACTTGTACGCGACGCAAGATCGATCCGGCGAGAGCACTCGCGTAATCCAGTTTCGATCCCCCACGTGATTCGATCCCCATTTTTTTTTCAGGGTACGAAGAGTGCGCGTGCGTGGATGACACGCGAGAATTATCATTTCTGTCCAAACTGGAGTAAGATGACGCTATCAACGATCAGTCGCTATCGGCGACTATCGGTAGATAATGGCACCGACTGCGGTAGGGTGACGAAAAATTATCCAATTGTGTAGGGAAGAGACGCTCTCTCGGAGAACAACGATCCAGTCCGAGGTACACGCGCGATCGTCGCGCATATTCGGACGGAACCGAAAAGTCGCGTCCTCGGATCGTCCTTAAATCGCATCGCAGCTCGGTCGTCTCCCCGTCCGTTTCTGAATACGGGATCGAAGGAGAGGACGAAAGGTCGAGCTGCATTTTGTTCGACGTAAGAGGAATCGGTCTCTGCCAAAGGATGAAGAGACCGAATTGCGTCTCCCTTCGAAAAGCAGCGCCTCCATCAACCTCGAACGAACGCTCCGTGCGATCCCCGCATCTTCCACTGCGCATCCTCGCTCTTTCTCCTTCTCTCTCTCTCTCTCTCTCTCCTTCCGCGCGTTCTCTTCTCCCTTTCCTCGCTCGGTGATCGCTCGTTCTCTCTTTCTCTCCCGTTCGACCCTTTCGCGCTCTCCGTTACTCTCTCCGCTCTCGCGTCGTAAACTAACCCTCGTCACTCTGACTCTCGCTGGCTCCGCCTTTCGATTCCCTTCTGCCGTCTCCAGCAGTCGCTACGCGCGTTCATCCTCGTCGGCCGCGCGTCGACCGCGCGTTCCCTCTCGCTTCCGCCTGCGGCCGAAGCGCGGTGGATGACTATAATGCGGCCGACAGGCTATAAAAGGGGCCGTCCACGGCGCAACGCGCGTCAGTCGTGATCAGTCGGTGCGACGTTTCGGCGCACAGTGGTTCCCGTAAGCGCGGCGCAGAGAAGCGAGCTAATCGAGCACGGAAGCGGAGCGATAAGCGGTGCGAGAGCGGGCGAGTGCGGGTAACGGGGGACGCGGACGCGCGTCTCCGAGATCGTGATCACGCATTTAATCGCCACGGCGTCGGTGGTGCCTTTGTCCGCGGCTCGACACGGCGGCATGAAATAACGACGGGCCGGAACGAATCAACGAGGCGGCAGGCAGCGACGACGTCCTGATTCGAAGCGTCCGTGCTCAGTCCTCAGTGTAGGCTAGTCGGTCGCTCGGCAGTCGTTGTCTCAGGCGAGATAGATCCATCCATTCATCCAGCATCCAAGAGAGACGAGCGGTGTGGTGCCAACGTGGAGAACGATCTTCGAGACGACGAGGGCTCGCGCCGAAAGAAAGGAACGACTCTGACGAACGGCTCTTCCACTTGTCGTCGCGGACCGTAATCTGGACTTCGATTTCACGCGTCGTCGATCACGTCGCGGCGATAACATCGTCTTCCTCGAGGCGCGGCGGAGAGGTGTTTCCTTCGAGTGAGCGAGGAGGTTATCTCCCGGCAGAATCGTCCCCCGGATCGCCAGTTCGACGTTGTTCACCCGTGCGTTTTCGTCACGAGGACCGATCGCCGACCGGGCCAGGGGTTGACACCGGCGTCGTCATCGACACCCACCTCCCGACTTGCGAGCACTCCCGAGAATCCCGAGGAACGCCGAGGATCTTGACAGCGCACGACAACAAACATGGCCGCCGCGGCGTCGTACGCGTGCACTCGCAACTGCACGGACGCGTACCCGCCGTCCTGCGTCGTCCTCGAAGGTGCCGAAGACGAATGGCTGCCGTGGCAGGAGATCGTAGGATACCTCTCCTACAACCCGTGGATATTCTCCCTGCTCGGCAGCACCATGGTCGGCCTCACGGGTATCTTCCCCCTGTGGCTCATCCCCATCCAGGACGGCGTGGACTTGAAAACTGGCGGTTAGTTGTTTCCTCGTGCAACCCATTGTCCTATAGAAGACACGAGAGAGAAAGTTTTATCTAATCTTCCCGCTCTATCTCGTTCACCTCGGTTCTCGTAACACGCCGAATAACTTTTTTTATTACGCAATTCGGCTAGATCTACGTGATGTCGTCAATGAAGAGGGGAGTATTAAGTTTGGTTTCCTAGCTGCGGTTGAGCAAAATTTTTCATTTTCTCCGCTTTAATAATTTATTTTTATATTCTTGGATGTGCCAACAGCGAAATGAAGAGATGAATATCGAGTTTAGTTTCCTGGCTACAGTCACATGTGGTCGAGTAAAAATTTTTATTTCTTCTGTTATAAAAATTACTATTGTATTCTTGGATGTGTACAACGAAATGAAGAAGTGAATACCAAGTTTAGTTTCCTGACTGCGGTTGAGTAAAATTTTTATTTCTGTCGTTTTAGGTATTTACTTTTATATTCTTGGTTGTGCACAACGAAATGAAGAGGTGAATATCAAGTTTAGTTTCCCGACTGCAGCCACATATGGTCGAGTAAATATTTTTATTTCTTCCGTTTTAATAATTCCTTTTATATTCTTGGATATGCACAACGAAATGAAGAGGTGAATATCAAGTTTAGTTTCCGGGCTGTGGTCGAGTACAACTTTTTATTTTTTCCGTTTTAATAATCGGTTTTACGTTCTCGGATGTGTATAACGAAATTTGTCGTTTAGTTGCAATTTCCCTTGCTTTGCATTTCAATATAAAAATTATGCACATAATTCTTATCTGCTATTCCGATTTTATTATCTGTGACAAAAAAAATGAAATTTTACGAAGATGACATATTTCGATTTTTTTACATTTAACGTCGCAATATAGGAATAATATTTCGTATGTCGTGTAAGGAATTTATCGAACGTACTAAACGGAAAGTCAATAAAGACTTTAATCGGGAGGTGAGCTGTTAGATTTTCGTTGAAAATGTAAAACTCTAGCGAACTTACTCAAACAAACTTACATGGTGATGTAAATGTGTAAATATGGTAGCCATTAACGAATATGAGGTATTCGGATGTAGACACGTTATCATGTCTCCCTATTAAGACATAGTACAAAGTACACAGGTCTAATACCGATATCTAACGTTATTTTCTTGATAAAAGGAAACGCGTCATATCGCAAATGACTTCATTGTTCTATACAAAATTCATATAACATCGAGAATTCTCGATACATTAATTCAAGGCAGTCGCGGAAGTTTTTCGGGAAAATTCATAGAATCGTAAATCACATTATTTCATACATAAAACTGAATGATTTTGCACACAATAAAACTGGAGAATCTTGCACACGATGCGCTGTATAAAAGATCGTTGCGTTTAGCAATCGTGATTATCACTTACATATACTTTATATAGTCGCGGCGTAGGATGCCATGTGTTCAGCGATGCCATTCTTGTTTTTCCGAGCAGCCCAGTGATTGCGGGACGACCCTCGCGAATAACGCACGATAATCTTGAAAATTGTCGCAATTTGATTCGTCGGCATACGTACAACTTAAATTGCTACGCGATCAACTTGCACACGTGGCCGAAATTGCAAAACTCAATTACTTCGGCATTGGGGATGCTGCAGAGTAGAGATTTCCACAGGATGTTTACTATTTGGAAAAACTGGAAAACCTGGCATTTTCAGGAGATTTATTTTGCCATAGGATTCCAGGGGACCCTTGAAAATTAAGGATTTTCATGGAATGTTATTAGCACTCAGGGAAATTTTTGGAATTTTAAATTTAAATTCTGTCTCTTCTTTCTGAAAAAATTATTTCTTTGATCATTTTTTTTGATAATACAAAATGTCGACAATTAGCAATAAATTTGGCATACACATCCGCGTATATTCACGTACATTCTTCGTGTGATTCAACGAGTTTTTACTTAAAAAATCAAGATAACAGTAGAAGACAATACAGAAGAGAGAGTTCACTGATACAATGATACATACTGTAATGAGCCTTCCATATACTATCTATACGTAGATTTCGCAGCTCCAATTGTAGAAAAGGATAGGTATAGTCTCGTGGGAGACTATAAGAGGAAGATACATTAAAAAGCGCGTATAATAAAATAAATTTATTTCAAAATTGTATTTAAAAATTCTCTAATTTTACCTGGAACTTTTAATAAAAATACCTGGAAAATACGGGAATTCTCAGGGAATTTTTTTTACATGATTTGAGTAAACACCCCGTTTCCAAATTTCTTCGCAAATTTATTCCGTCGCGCTTTAGGATTATACGCACGTGAGAGTAAATCGGATTTTAATCTAAGAATTTTGACCGATTCATATTCTTTGGCCGGTATTCATAGCCCATTCTTATATTTAAGACCGTCTTAAGTACAATCTTAAGATGTCAAATCAATCACAAAGCCGTATTAGCATCTTAAGATGTTACTTAAGGGGATGCCGAAGTGACGGGAATTACCGACATTCCGTTTCAAAGAACTTTCTTTGAATTGGCTATATA
>NJRQ01000240.1:192057-224764 GCA_003063805.1 Aphaenogaster ashmeadi | reverse complement strand
GTCCCTTGAAACGGAATGTCGGTAATTCCCGTCACTTCGGCATCTCCTTAAGACGGTCTTGAAATAAGAATGGACTATGAATACCGGCCTTTATGTTCGACTGTTGTACTTTCTTTGGAAATTTGAAATTCCGCAAATTTGGAATTCCGATTCGTTTTCTAATCCTATCGTAAATTTTTTTTCATATAGTTAATTCTAGTTCAATATCTTCATATACAAATCAACACTGTAGCTGGAATACTATCATTACTATTTGATGACCTCGAGTTGAGAGAATACAATAACTTGAAACAAAGCACATAGCTTTGTAAACGAGTCTTCATAGCTTCGCGTGTAAAAAACGGTCGTTACTGCTGCAACTAGTAACCAATAAGCAAGATGATTTACCTACTCAATTAGCGAGACTTGGTCTCGATAAAAACCAGAGCAGATAAATTATTCTTGTTTATAATTGATTTTCGTTGTGTACTCATCGCGTATTTCCATAATAGGGCTTAACGATTGATTCCGATTGCTTCCAGTAATATTTTCCATGGAAAAATGATATAACGAAGCAACAAATCCGTCGTTGAACCCGACCTTCTTATTTTATTTCTCTCGTTGCAGAAATCGATTATTGGCCAATATAACTAGTCTATTGTCGTAATAAAAACGAGTCAGTTGCACTTTCCTTAACGATAAGAACGACCGGAGTAATTATTTGTTAAAGCTTTCCTCGCCGAAGAACGAGCTTTATGGACGCAGTTAAAAATGAAACGGCTTTAAATACGCTATTCGCATAAAACGCACGCGAAATTTCACTTTTTAATGTTTATTATGTCGTATAAATAACGCATTTAAATGCAATTTTTTCGCGAACGCACTGATTAACGTTAATTACATACAGAAGCGGGAGCTACGTATTTTCCATTTTAAAGGTACGTGAGATTGTTATGTAATCTCTCATATCGCTCGCAATTATTCACGCTGGCGAGATAGAACAACAGAAAATGTTGGATATGGAAAGATAATAAAGTTAATCGCGGTTCATTAATTCAATCCGCGCGAACGAAATAGTTTTCGTTTGATTACAGGACGCTACGGAAGCTGTTTAATTTGTTTGAGCGAGAACCGTTGCAGGCAAAGCATAAAAATATGCTCCTTATATGTACGTGTATTGCCAACAAAATCGTGTTTTACTGCACGCAATTAAATATCACTCCGTAGAGCTAGAGCTGCGCGTTCGCGCTTGCTTAAAAACAAATCTGTATCGCCACGTGTTGAAATTTAACTACGCACGAGGCAGCGGTGAGTCTGTTGTCGACGATATCTGCCAACAAAGCTGATGCACATAGCGTTTCCATCGAGAATTGCGAAATAACGGGAAATTTTATGAATATATGACGCACTTTGTATTTGTCATTCCGATAAGTGACAGCCGCGAGGTTCAACGACATTATGGAAGACATCGACTCTCCTGACTTGATAAAATGAGTCTTAGTATGTGGCATAAAATCGATAAGTCAATTTCGCACGATCAATTATCATACAATGTTTATTGTGCGACATGAGTGCCACGTCGCGGCATCTTATGACTAAAAATAAAATTTTGCACATATTATTTTGATATAGGACACAACTTTTAATCTTTTCATAGAGTCGTCCTAAAACGACAGAACAGTTGGACTGAGCATTTTAATATCTTTCTGTAAACCGTTTCGCTCTTTTCAAGACGAGAAGAATATGGCCCATATTCTTTATCGTTCATTTGATGTAAAACAAGGATAGAATAACAAAAAAGCGCGCTAACATCTTTAGAAGCACGTTCTGAATATGGGCCTATAACCGAGGGGTAAACCGCTGACCAAAATTGTGTACACCAATGCCTAGTAATGCCCAAAATTGGGCATTACTAAGTACACAAAGTACACAAAAGTACACTAAAAGTACACAAAAATACACTAAAAGTACACAATTTTTGGGCATTACTAGTGAATTTTTTTATGTAATGCCACCAATGTGCCCTAGTAATGCCCACTAATGCCCCAAATCTGTACACCGCAATGCCCTCAGCGGTTTACCCCTCGCCTATAACTATATATATTTTTCGTTTGCTTCATTCGAAATGTACTTGTTTGAAAACCTGGACCGTTTCGGGAGTACGGTCTAATGGCTGTTCGTTCGCAGAGAATTTCTTTCAGCTGAGGGCGATCGTAATCCGAAAAACAGCCGTACGAATCTTTCGTACGGTCGCAGCTGGGCGCAAAAAGAGGAAGTTGTTTCGCAGCATGTATTTGCGCTACATAGACCTCCGGAAGAGCCTTTGGTAGCTTCGAGATATTTTTCGCTTTTCCGTACTTTGGAAAAGCGAAAAATATCTCAAAGCTACCACGGCTCGTTCACACAGCGAAATGCATGCTAGATACATTGACGTCAAAAATTTTGCGCTTCGACATTCGTGCTGAATTGTCACGTCTCTCTCGACAAAATCAGCATCTGTATTCGCTGAAAACGCGTCCGATCAATATTCGCCCAAAAAGCGCCGATAGCGCTTCGCGAATTTGCGGGTGCGAATCTATAATAACGACAATTGGAATCGATCGTGTTCTCCAACTGATATTACTCCGCTGACATTAATTAACTTACGGAATCACGCCGATGCGATGACGCGAAATGTCCGTTTCCAGCATCCGCTGATTTTCCGACTCTCTGTGCGTCCGTATGCCAAGATAAACGATACATTGTTTTATCATCATTTTCCTTCCTCATAATCGAGACGATGGGTGGTCAGCTGATGCCCAAGTTGATCGTACAACGTAATAGTGAATTTATCGAGAGCAAGTGGTTTTAATTGGCTAGATAAACATGTTCCTGACGCGGATAAAATTAACGTATCACAGTTAAACGTGCGCCTCACATTTCTCCTGTAATTTCGAATGTATCGCGTTATTCTCATTTTGCGAATAATACCGCAGTTATGTCCGCGTTGGAGCAGCACGTCATAACTTTCTCTATTATCTCGTATTTTCCGAATCAACGATGCGGCGATTCCAAGTTATACGAGTGAGATTAACGGTAAACGTATCGCCAAACTTTAACAGTATATATGAAGTTCGTACAAATGTAGAAAGTTGCGACAATTTACTCGTTTCCCAATGCGCGAACACAAAAATTCCTATTACGACACCGGCTTTTTTTATCGATGATTAAATTGCGTGCCGTCGACGAGATTCATTCGCGCGCCGATCCGGAACATCGTCGACTTTTTGACATCCTTTCACGAGATATTTCGCAAAGTTCTCATCCAACTTGCATTTGAAAGCGTATAGTCCAATGAGCTTAAAATCGAATTTTTGCAAACGTATAAATCGATTTGAACCGATCTGGGATGGACAGATTATGTAGTATTGGACATTAAAGATTCTTTACGAATTAAACTAATTAATTTTTAATTTAATTGTTGGTTTAATATTAACAAGACATACAATTTAAAAGTATTAAAATAAAAACAAAATATTAATTAGACTGTCCATTAAAATACTATTTAAAATTAATTTCGAGTTAGGTTTATAAAATTTATCGCAAATCTTATAAAGTATGTGTGTGTACATCACTTTTATACATATATATATATATATATATATATATATATATATATATATATGAGTCAAACCACGAATTATCAGGGAAGATTTTCGCACCAAATTTTCGATTGTCCTGCAATTTTTGTATCTTATTTTATGTCATAATAGACGGTGAAACCAAAAACTTGAAGCCCCTATACCTAATAGTACGCTAGAAAACCGGGATTGAAAATTTCAGGATTTAGTAAACACTAATTTTTGCACTTGCGTTTTATCTCTCTTAACGACTGAAAAAAATTCAAAAATATTCTTTATATAAAAAAGGTTAAATTAAAAAAAATGGTTACATTAGTGTAGAAACACTTTTAACCCTTTAAAACTCGTTTTTTTCCTGAAAACTTTGTTTTTCAAGTGCGAGATTTTTTTTTAGATTTTTATCTTTTTTTTTAACTTGAGAACTTTTTACAAAAAATACTCCATTTTGAAAGTGGGATGGCCAGAGAATCACGGGAAAATTAATAATAATGATGACAGAGAGAAGAACAATTATTTGAATATTTTTCTATTTTCATCTTCTACACTACTACTATAATTAACGTTTACCAAGAATTATATTGTTAATTTCTGTTGGAATCATACAATGGAAGGTTAGTGTGCCTTTTATCGGTAAAGCTTTTGCAAAACGATCTTTCAAAAATTCTTCACAATTGTCGTAATCAATATTCGAACAATACACAAAGTCGGCTTTTATATTCTGATCAGCCTCTTCGTATCAAATTATTGGGCGACAAAATGAGACCCCCCTGCAAACTGAAACGCTTTCCCAAGCGTTTTACTTGCCCACCGAGACCATCACACGGGCCTTTTCCATGGGCAGTAGGAAAAAAATTCCATCTGGCTTCAAAATTTATAAAAGCTTTTTTGTTTTTAAACTGTTGTGGCGCACCATCGGGAAAATAATGGAAATTTGGTGCACTATTGCTGATTTTGGCATTGAAGCCAGATGGAATTTTTTTCCCACTGCCCATGGAAAAGGCCCGTGTGATGGTCTTGGTGGGCAAGTAAAACGCTTGGGAAAGCGTTTCAGTTTGCAGGGGGGTCTCATTTTGTCGCCCAATAATTTGATACGAAGAGGCTGATCAGAATATAAAAGCCGACTTTGTGTATTGTTCGAATATTGATTACGACAATTGTGAAGAATTTTTGAAAGATCGTTTTGCAAAAGCTTTACCGATAAAAGGCACACTAACCTTCCATTGTATGATTCCAACAGAAATTAACAATATAATTCTTGGTAAACGTTAATTATAGTAGTAGTGTAGAAGATGAAAATAGAAAAATATTCAAATAATTATTCTTCTCTCTGTCATCATTACTATTAATTTTCCCGTGATCCTCTGGCCATCCCACTTTCAAAATGGAGTATTTTTTTGTAAAAAGTTCTCAAGTTTTCAAAAAAATATGATAGAAATCTAAAAAAATCTCGTACTTGAAAACATGAAGTTTTCAGGAAAAGAACGAATTTTAAAGGGTTAAAAAGATTTCTACACTAACGTAATCATTCATTTTTAATTTAAAACCTTTTTTACATAAAGAATACGTTTAAAAATTTTTTTCATTCGATAGGAGAGATAAAACGCAAGTGCAAAAATTAGTGTTTTCTAAATCCTCAAATTTTCAATCCCGCGGTTTTCTCGCATACTATTAGATATAGGGGCTTCAAGTTTTTCGTTTCACCGTCTATTATGACATAAAATAAGGTACAAAAATTGCAGGACAATCGAAAATTCGATGCGAGAATCTTCCCTAATAATTAGTGGTTTGGCTCATATATATAACCCATAGTATTAAAAAAACCAAAGTCGGTCAATTTTAGTTTTTATCGATAGAAGTTCATATCCATGAAAAAGTCTGTGTCACGTTAAGAAGGCGTGTTTTTTAAAAGTCGATTTCAAATAAAATGGTTACTTTAATCACGGCACACTTGAATTTTTCTCGCTTTTTATCTAACCAATCTTCCGAGCGATACCAATCCAATGAAAAAATAAATGACAAGAAGATTTATATGTATTAAGAACCTTCTCTCGATACCGTGAATTATCTTTTGTGTTGATTGAAGATAAAGTTAGCATCCCATTATCGATTATATTAAAATCCTGAAAATGGGGTGGTAATTTCACAGAGAGAAAACCAGGTATCTTTTAATTAAATGATTTCTTATTTTACGTTTCCCTGCGATAATTACTTTTTAATAAATGAGCACAATTAGGATTGCAGAACAGATTTTGTCTTTTATGCGTCAAACGCACCAAGTTGCACGTTAATGAATTTTGCCGTGAACTTTGTTCATCAAGTTATCTACATCGTCAATAATGCATGTTAAACTACTTTTGGAATTTTGATCGATAAATACTTCAAAACATTTGCGGCGGTCTAATAGTTTTATTGCCGTCGCGGTCATACATTACGCGCGTATTTCTGCATTACTAAAATAATCGATTAATTTTCTTGATATATAGTGAATTCAACTCTATCAGAGATTAAATCCTTTTCAGGAGTTTCAGTTGCTTGATATCTCAACCAATTTTCTAATCAAGGTTTTTACAATTTATAATCAAATATGATTTATTGTCATATTCCATGACATATGATAGATCAATAGCATCGATATAGAGATAAGGAAGCTTTTATCGCTAAGTTATGTTATATATAATTATGACGTAACTTTAAGTGTTAGAGATGTTTCGAAACCACTTATTTCCTCATTTTTTCTTAATTTCTCTGACTATAATCGAGTTATCTCAATGTAAAAATACAATAAAATCTTGATATTTTTCGATTTTTATAATACAAATCAATAGAACGGAACAATGAGCGCATTATATTCTATTATGCTAATTTACATATTTTTTTAGTATAAACGTTAATATTTTTGTGGAATATTATTCTTTCAAACTTCAGAAGAAAAATATAGCGACTTATTCTAACCACGTATACGGTAATACAATTGTCATATCTGTATTCTTAAGATGTGGCGAGTACCACTTCGGAATTCTTGGCAACGCGCACTATGGGACCGCCATAAAAAATACAGAATAAAGTAATCAATGACAGAACAGTCTTCTCGAAGAAATTTGATGTCATTTATATAACAAATGTTTAATTCTATATCTTCATTATGTATAATTTTTTAATTTTTCGCATTAATCGTTATGCAAATTTAAATTTTTTTCGCGTTACGAATTTTGCTTGTAGATTATTTAGAAATTTCAAATTGCGTGTCTTTACATAATTAGTTTTTAGTTTGTTAAAGTGAATTAATTAAATATCTGAATAATAAAGCGTTGGATTATATCATTGTTAGTAAAAAAGAAATTAAATTTATCATACATAAAAGAGAAAATTATATGTTTCTGCCTTTTGAAAACATTGATAATATCGCAAAGATTTTTGCCACCATAGCTCTATACATTTTGGCCTTCCGAAGTCCACAAGGAATCTGTTGTTACGATACTTTGCCACGATCTTTTGACGTGTTATCATCTCGAGAACATTGGAATCTCTGCGAACGCCTATTGTGCAGTTCCCTCGTGGGACGATAATTTATTTATCAGTCACGTGTGCCGCTAAGCCTGATATTCGCGTAACACTGGGGAAAACCTGTGCATGCAAGTGCATATCGAGTGTGTACCATCGACAGTAGTGCGTGATTTATTTAATAAATGAATTTGCATAAGAAATGGATTTGCATAATTCTTGCAATGACAACTGCAAGTATGAATATTTTATGAACCTTGCGAAGATAATAGTTTGATTGATGATACACATTTATAAGATAATATGAGAAAATGCGTCTCTAACATTTTAAGACATCCCAAAATTTTGGAATACTGTCGTCTTTTTACGTTTGCCTTACTTTTGTAGATGTTGTGAAAATTTAAATTTTCGTCATGTAATGCGAGAGGAGTCTCTGATTTATTGCGAACGAATTTGGTATTTAAAATAACTTGCTCCGGAATTAAATTGGAAGGTTTTAATATAAAAATTTACATATTATGTAAACGTAATTCCATTAATTAAGAGTTTAATTAGGATTTTAGTATCCAAATCAAGTACAGCTATTTTTTGTATCCTTCGCAATTCTTCATCTAATTCCATTGCGCAATAGGATTATTATTCCGATAGCAGTTCCGACATCTGTTATGAATTCGCAACTTATATCGTATATCATTATCCTAATTATAAGTACTCATCTTTATCTCTCTCTTTGTCGTATTTTAGCAGCATTTCTAATTTTTTTCTTCATTTTTTAAATATATATATATATATATATATAACATTATAATACATAACATTAATATATAAACATACAATTGTCCCCAAAATTATATAGTACTGTTTTATATTTATAACTTTGTAATTTAAATTATTTAATATTACATGTAACTTTTATATGAATAATGAAAGAGGAAGAATAAGTTTTGATACATTGTTCGAGAATTCGATATTAAAAGAGATAAATTAATTTGCATGAACGCTTCTAGGAAATGCGACGGTAATAAATGCCAACTGTCGCAACGCGTATGATTATTGCGACATGTAAAATGTTCGACGCAATAAATTTTCAAGTACACATCGCGATTCAATAACAGAGAACGGAAATAAACGAAAGGCGTGCTTTCTTAGCAAGCAGCAATTAAATGAATTAAAACGTAAATTCTCTTGGAAATTATTAATCTCCTTTAAAATTATATAATATAGCATTTATTCAATCCAAAGAATACTCCACATTAATTATTATTTATACATTATACATATATAACTATTAAAATGTCTAAGTCTCACATCATGCATTATGATATAGTGCAAATCACGCTGATTCTGCGAAGATATTCTTATGTGATACCGTGCACGCATTCCAGAAAAATGTCCCGCATGATACTGCAGGATACCGTATGTTGCGCAACAAGGTGCAGTTGCATTCTTTTCTCTAATTTTGTACGATTATGTTTTAAGAAACATGCTGTTTATCCGTAAGCAATTGCTCACAAAAAACAAATGCAAAAGATAAAACGTCTGCCATTTTTACGTTGCCAGTTACATGCGCGATACACGTTTGTATGTGGAATTTTTAAATGAAACACACATGTTCCTCGCGCTGCAAGCGATGTTTCCTGCGGGAAGAAGGCTAGCTAGCCCCACAAAGCTTATTCTGGTAAATCAGCTTTTGATCCTACACAGATCATAAAATTTGAGCTTTTTGCCTAGCTCTTGTATAAAAGTGGATCGTTTCGAGGATAATAGATTGCATAAAATTCCAAATGTGAAAAATCGACATAAATTGTTAATCCTTTTTTACATTTATAGTCGTTAAAGAAAGCATTTAATCAAAAAGACAATCTATAAGAATTCTTAACCAGTTAACTGGATCCGAAATCAACGTTTGGTGCCAAAACTGATGAGAGCGAATAATTTCGTATTATACATGGAAGCTTATCTATAAGGATTTATCAATTTTAATCCAAATCCATTAAAAATTGGCAGAGCTATTCATGGTGCTCATATATGAGTCATTACCAGTTGTGGCACTTTTTTTTCGCTCATATATGAGTCATTACCAGTGAACTGGTTAATATTTAAAGGAACCTTTCAATTTATATATACAGGTAGGTATTCAATCTATATATCTTTGTTTTTAAAAAAAATTAAATTTTACTAAACTTTACTTAAAAAATTAAACTTCTCTAAACTTTACTAAATTTTATTAAAAAGTTTAGTAAATTTTATTAAAAAGATTAGAGAAGTTTAATATTTTTAAGTAAAGTTTAATAAAAAGTTTAATTTTTTAAAAACATAATATAAAGATATATATATTGAATATATATAAATTGAAAGGTTTCTTTAAATATTAAGTATTCTTATAGATTATCTTTTTGATTGAATGCTTTCTTTGAGAAGACTATAAATATAAACAAAGATCTACAATATATGTATATATTATGATATATACGTATGATATATTGTATTTATTATGATGTAATAACATATAATATTATTTTTAAATGCTTTTTTAAACATAAAGTCTTTCAAGAAGAAGACTATTCATAGAATAACGGTTGTTTACGAAAAGCAGAATTTGAAATATCCTTATTATACAATCTTATCTGCCTGCGTCGTCAGCACGTCGTTGCATATTCACTTTCTATCAACGTCTTGTTTCCCTTTTTATTCCGGTTATACAAACTAGACCGATCTTTTTTTATCCAAACTGATGCAATTTAATGTCGATACATTGTAATAACGATACATCTATATCAGAAGTAGGTCGTGGTATCGAACAAGTCGTTGGTCTGTCGACCACACGAATTTACAAACTGGCTGACAGCGTGCTGGTATCTCGGAAACTTATATTTCTTTCTGTTCATCCGATTCTGCACGGCCGACGCTGACATATCATAAATATCATTTCCTAAACTAGTTTTAGCGACAATAACAATGATGCATCGCGTGCAGCTAATGAAAATAATACGCGACTCAATTTACGGAATAATATGGTTGAAACATTAAGAAATATTTATTTCGGATAAATCTATCACCGGTAATCTTTTAATTCGAGACATCGCGTTAATATCATTGTAATTTATAATAACTCAAAACTTATCTTTAAGATAGCCAAGTTGCAACACTTGTTGAATATGTCTGACATAGATAAAATAGCATATTCGTAAAATTGATTTGACGATTATTGTTTTATAAAATTGGATAGTTCCTGATCGCATTATTATAGGGTGCGTTCAGATTCTTCACCCGAGTGCCCTCAGATATCGTTTTATCCTTGTTTAACATTCAGTAAACAACAAGAATAAAATGATACCTAGGGACACTCGGGTGGGGAATCTGAACGCAGCCATAAGTATGTATATTGGAATTCTATATATATAACGACAGAAATAAAAATCAGAAATAAAAATTGTTATTTACAACGTCTTGTGTTTTTTTTTCGCGACAAGCTTTAGTCCAAGAGCTCGCCGAGAGAAGAGCGCTGGATATAATCATAGTCGTGTCAAAACGAGATCAAGGCCCGCTCACGTATTATTTATATTTTTGTCCTCTCTTTTCTCCATGAATCACGCGTTGACATCATAGTGGTTATCACCAGTTGGTTTCTTCATACTGTTACTGCAGATATGATACTGCAGTCTATTAGCGATTATCAATTGCGTTGGATGTCATATTATATACGCGGTATCACAAATTTTCTATCTGTAATCGCGACGAGTTAGTCATGAATGCTTAACACGATATGCATGCTTCATAATTTACGCTGCACCATACTTTCCGCTAAACTGCGGATATTAACTATTATACTAATTACATATTCCATATATAATGAACGTGCTTTCATTAACAGCGTTGCAGATAATTTACTCTTCTTCTCGACATCACGATATTTACGATCATTTTTGTTTTATGAATATGATTATATTATAATAGATTATATTATAATAATTTAAATAAATATCGTAGTCAAGAAGGAAAGTTAATTTTTACCGATTTCTGCTGTTACGACTATGGTGAAGCGATATCGACGTAAATGACGTAAAGACATTTTTGAAAAAAGATTCTAGACGTTGCGAATCTTCCACTTATTCTAAATATGAGATAAATGTGCGTAGGCAATATCAGCGAACCAATTGCATCGAACGCACAAGTTCCGTGACCTATGCGCAAAGAAGCGTAACACCCATACTTTATTTTGTCGCATGAACTCACTTCGGACTTATCTTCGTCCACCATACGCGTCCGCAACGATATGTGAACAATTGATCGCATCAGGATTTATGGTTTCCGTCGTTGACTGCATTTTCATATCACACATTTTACATTATTCCTTGCCGTAATATTTTTTCATTATTAATAATATTTTTTCTTCGTTAATGAACTCACTTCGGACTTATCTTCGTCTACCATGTATGTACGTCTGCAGATACATGAACGATTGATAGCAGGATTTATGGTTTCCATCGTCGATTGCATTTTCACATATCACACATTTTATAGTATTTCTTGCCGTATTTTTTTCATTGATATAATAGCTGCGTTTCAAGATTTCCTTTAATCCGAATTTATAATCTTTATCTACAACAAAAAAACGTGTATTAAAAATTATACGAGTCATCATAATTGCACTTTTTATAATTATCTCAGGCGCCTAATTAATGAAAAGTCACTCCGTTTATTCAATTTAAACGGGTAAATTATTTTTTTTAACACACCGAGAACGAAGGGAATGTTAACCAATATTTCCTTCGTTCATTTGTTTTAATCAAGTTCTGTTCGTCGAGATAAAATTCAGCTTCTAAATGTTCTGTCTAATCCCACACATGGAATACTAATTTTATTCTTTTCGTTTACAGAAAACGGTGGTACTTTGAAGATCCTTTTGAGCTTCGCCGTGGGCGCATTGTTGGGCGATGTTTTTCTGCATCTTCTGCCGGAAGCATTCGAAAGCGAGTTCCAGACAAGAGGTAATTTCATTTGTTTTTCATATTCTTCTTTATACGCGGCGACGTAACTAAATCGGTCTATCTTATCTTATAAGGAAATTTTAATATATCATAAAAGATACATTATAATATATCATATCACCTATTATTGATAAGATTGACATTATCGTAAAAAAAATACCAAAAAAGGTCGATTAGAACGGTGCTGACGAATAGAATGCTTCATGAAGAATAACACGGTTCAACAAAAAATGATTTTTTTTTCGAACACCAGAACGAGACTAGTCATTTCCCGTAGTTTTTTGGACGCTGAATACAAATCCGGTTTCCAAATTGCTTCATCACGTCACAATTTTGAAAAATTTGCAGTTAAAGTTGCAAAAAAGGATTATTTTCACGTATTTTGTCATATTATAACGACGATATGTAACGTGCTGGAGGAGTTTTATTGCAATTAAAATTAAGTAAGTTGTTAGAACTTTTAGCTCTCAAAGGGAACTTTTTTGTGTCGGCTATGGTTAATAAGATATTCATGGTTAAATATGTGTTCTATTGCGAAAAAGCTGTGAATTATTTCATTGACGATTCATCAAATAACTTTCAATTATGTTTATTTAAACTTAAGGGTTTTTAGATCGCTGAATACGAATCCAATGTCAAAATTGACAAATTAAAAATGGTAGAATTAGTATAGGGGATGAAAATTAAATCATGTTTGAATTTTAGTAAAAAATCATATATGGCTATTTTATATATTATTTAATACAAATTTGACATTGGGTTTATATTCAGCGATCTAAAAAACCCTTAAGTGTAAATATATATATATATATATAAACATAATTAAAAGTTATTTCATAATTCATAAATCGTCAATAATCTACTTTACAGCTTATATTCGCAATAAACCCGACATTTAACTATAAATATCTTATTAACCATAGCCGATCAAAAATTCCTTTTGAAGGCTAAAAAAGTCCTCAACAATATACTTAATTTTGATTGCAATAAAACTTCTCCAGTACGTCACATATCGTAGTTATATGACAAAATATATGAAAATAGTTTTTTTGCAACTTTAACTGCAAATTTTTCAAAATTGTGACGTGATGGAGAAATTTGGAAACCGGATTCGTATTCAGCGTCCAAAAAACTACTAAATGACTAGTTCTGCATGCATGATGTTTTTTTTTGTTGAGCTGTGTAATAGAATAAATTTATATACACATGTATAAAAAATAAATACTATGCAAAATTTACACTTATTCGTGCAATTGATAAACTAACAAATAGAATACATCATACAAAGCTAACGGTGTTAGAAAACGTTAACGAAAAGAACGAGATTGTCTACGTTAATGAATCTTTGCCCCGATATTTCTAGCGATCTGATACAGCATGAATATGTAACGTATACTGATATTCCTGGATTGTTCTTTAAAGTATTGCACACGTATTACATATGCGTTCTCTGAATGCGTTTTGCAACGTTCTGCACGTTAGCGGAGTACGACTGCGGTCTTGAAGGGCACCGCCGAGAGCTTTATGAACGATTTAAGCGGCGGCTTCGAACTCTATTGTGCGTCAGTTGCAGATTTGAATTGCCAGCTGCGTCCACGTAAATTAAATGTCCCTCCGACCGAACCGCGTTAGGAATTCGAGGTGATCGGCAGGCTGGTAATATCCGTGTAAATTGCTCCGTTTGAATTGCAGATTTCCTAGCTTTTATTTTATGTTTCTCGCGCCTTTGTTGACCATTGCCAGTGGAAAGAATAGTCAAACCGTACAATAAATTACGTAATTTAAATAGCAGTGAATACTAAAGATTTATTGAGAACAAAGCAACACGTTATATGTCTGGGAATATGGATGAATTTTATCTATTGATATCATGAATGGTTATTGTTATATGATTATGAATTGCAACACTTGATTTATACACAAATGCTTCATTTTATTTTTATCTTTATCCCCTAACTTATCTTTTTTATGTATTTTATTTTACAGCCAAAAATAATCACGCGTCTACGCCCGCAGGCCTATGGGTGTTGTCCGCCTTTTTGTTCTTCGTAATCGTCGAAAAACTCATCGCCGCTGTAAACGAGGAAGTGATTATTGTAGAACAGCAGTCTGATGAAACTTCGATCAAGGATGTAAATAAAGAAAAAGAGATGGATAATAATAATTGTATCACAATGACGAGCACTGAGAAGAACAGTTTCCTAAAAGAATGTTTGAGAAATACGACCGAGGTAATGTAATTAAAAATGTAATGCTATAATATTATTTGAAATTAATATAGTTGCCTAATGATCGAATACGTTCTGCAATAGGTACAATTCTTGGAGAAGCAATCCAGTAAGAGGGAGTTTGCGCAAATTCCAAACAGCATGAAAGATCCGCGAAAGAACGGTTTTAAAGATGCTGACATTATGAAATCTGCATTAGCAAGCGAATGTCCTAATGACGGTCCACTGGTCGACGAAGCGAAGAGCTGCTTGAAGAAACTTGCGAAGACTAACGGCTTCACATCGGCGATTTCACACGTTGACTCTCCATGCGTACACTCACCGAGCAATATTGTTAATCGTTTGACCGCATGGGCAAAGAGGCTCACTTTTGACTTGTTCCGCAAACTTTTCGATCCCAAAGCCTTTCCCGGATACCTGAATCTTTTGATGAACTTCCTCGACAACTTTACTCACGGTTTATCCGTGGGTGGATCGTTCCTAATTTCCTTCCGTGTAGGTGCCCTCAGCACGTTCACTATTTTGGTGCACGAAATACCTCATGAGGTTGGCGATTTCGCTATTCTATTACGAAGCGGATTCAGCAGATGGGATGCTGCGCGGGCGCAGATAATCACAGCTGGCGGTGGAATCCTTGGTGCTTTGGCAGCCGTCTCCTTTTCGGGGAATTTGGGTAAATATCTTTAAAAATTTGATAAGTACACACGTGTAAAACAACATATGAAAACTTAATAAAAATAGTGCAGGATAAATTAATTTAATAGTTGCGTTTCTTATTAACTTAATTGTAAAAGTTTATCGATATTGATGTTACAATATTAAGTCACTATTGTTTCGTACAAAGTAATTCCTGAATATTTCTATTGATAATAATCTTACTAGTAGTATCTATTACACAGAATTTTTATTTTATTGAATAGAATTTGAATGAACTTATATCTAACGTGTCTGTTTTTTTTTTCAGAGGAAAGAACTAATTGGATATTGCCATTGACCGCAGGAGGATTCATACATATTGGTTTAGTAACCATCTTGCCCGATCTGTTGAAAGAGACGAACACAAAAGAATCTTTGAAACAACTTGGCGCTTTACTTTTGGGAGTTATTATCATGGCTGCGTTGAACTTTATTTAGATCAAATATATTTTATTAAAGAATTAGTTACGCAGAGAAATTCCGTTATGTTAATGTAAATTTTTCAGTTACGTCTTGATATGTGTCAGTACAATACTCTGAAGTTGCCATAAAGTTATATAATATTTGTTCTCTCTATATTATTTATTGAAAGAACTCGTGTTGTAGTGTATCCTGTATTTTATTTCACGTGTTGTCATTTTGAGTATATGGAAATAATTTTTGTTAAATTATAAAAAAGTTGTTTGTCGTCGCTGTCGTCATTATTTTGAGTATATGAAAATAATTTTTGTTAAATTATAAAAAAATTGTTAGTCGTTGCTGTCGTGATTATTTTGAGTACATGAAAATAATTTTTGTTAAATTATAAAAAAGTTGGTTGTCGTCGCTGTTCCTCTTTCCTCAATAATCCAATTTCCATCTCGAAATTAAGCAACAAAGACTGAATAACTTCAAAATATTTTGCATACTTTATTTGTATACTTCAATTATTTGTATATATTATTAAATACTTCTGAAATATTTAACTAAGAATATTTTTCAATGCTGAAATTCTTTATTATCGCATTCTTTCAGTAAATAACATAGAGAAAGAGAGGAGAAAAGGGGTGAGAGAGAGAAAGAGAGAGCGAACTAGTGAGCGAGAGTTAAAAAAAGAAGAGAATTTGTATATTATCTTATTAGAATTAAGTTATTGATGTTATTGCATTGTAATGACAAGATAACTCGAGAAGTACTATTGTAAATCTCAATTTATATATACACGCGCATGAATATGCAAGTTTTATTATAGCTAAAAGGTAATACTAATATCTTCCAGTATGTCACAATATAACTCATAATTCTTTCTAATAACAAAACAATCTAATGCCAGATAAAATTTAATTTAAAGTAGTGACAAATTTTCATAATAATCGATTAAAATACAAATATATTTAGATTTATGCACACTTCGAATTTTTCTTGACATTTCCTTTGTGCTGTAAATTGTATATTTATATCAAAATATAAGGATGCGTGTTTCATGAATAATTAATACTAAATAAATATAAAGTTAATCATAAACATAAGCTGTTTTTGTGTTATCTAAATTTTTCAATTCAGTTAAAAAATGAAAATTGTATCGTGTCAAGTTTACAATTAAACAAATTAAAGAATTTAAGTAATATAAAAAGTTACGTACAAATTTTATAAACATTCAATAAAAATTCAAATTTTATAAAAGATATTAGTATTGTTCAATATGTCAATACTAGGTTTAACTTTTAACTGAAATTTGTATGGTCACGTTACTAGAATGATCAGTCATCAGTCAGTATTGCGAACACGCTGGATATCAGTATTCCCATAACTACGATAAAATTCGCATATTTGTGCACTGCACATATGTATAAATTATATACAAATACGCAACTTCATACCACAGTTATCTTGTCGTTATAACGCGATAACTTTGTTTATGAGGTTACGAAGAGAAAATTACAGTAGTTAAATAAGTTCCTTTCCATCCATTTCAACTTAGTTGCAATAAAATAATGTACAAATTCTCTCCTTTTTTTCTTGCTCTCAAATTTTATAAATTCCGAGTTTAGATATAGCAATCTTTTTAACATATTTAATAAAACTTGTAAAATCGCATAGAGACATAGATTACGTTTTGATCATGTAAGACCTAACGAAATTGGATAAAGTGAAATTAATTATGTTCCTTTCATCTACACTATACTAATTGGTATTAAATATTCACAAAATATGTATTGTTATATTTTGATGCAAATTTTCATGGCATTAAAGAAGCCTCAAGAAAAATTCAAATCATGCATAAACCTTTAATACATTTGCATCTTTATTGATATTAAGAAAAACTGTATGGTGATAATATATTTTCATTAAAATATATCAAAAGACAGTAACGAATCGTGTCACGTATATCCATAAAAGATACCATTGTGTATCTTTTCCAGATCGAGCTTCGTATTTCGTTAGACATTTAGATATATAAATGATAAAATTTAGATAAATATATCTACGGGAAACTTTGTTAAATTTCCAGTTCGTAAAGACGAATGGAATGTCCGGAAGGAATTTAGCTGTTGTAATTTTCTCTTGGTAGCCTCGTGTATCATGCGCAATGTTCATATTTTATGAGTTGCACAAGATAACGCAATCCTTGTACTTAACAGGTGAAAACAAGGTACTATTTCATTCAGAAATGCATGATACAGGAGTGCTCTTTCCTGCATCTGTAAATAGAGACCCTATTTGGGGAACTGGTTAAAATTAACATCTTTTACAAAAATATTTTCTATGTATCATATGGTTATATAAATGAAACTGTTCATATCTATGTAATCTCTAATTCGCTATAATTTGTAAATAAAATATACTATTCTGCGATTGTTCATATTTCACTTCTTTTATATTAAATATATACACTGCAGAAACTTTCATACAATAAGATGTGGCATATAAGTCGGTACAAAATAATTTATTAAATAATTATTCTAAAACAGAAAAACATAACAGTTATTCATACTTGCTATGTGATAGCAAGATAACTGAAGTCTTATATATTATGTACACATATACCTCAGTCATTTTACTTTTTAAATATTTTTCTTTGTTGTCCCACATAATTGTGAGGTGTATACATGAAATATTAATTAAGCTGCATGATTAAATCAAATATCAAACATTCCCGTCTCTTGAGCTCAAGACATTTCGAGCGTTTAGTTGCTTGATAGGCCAATAAAAAGAACTCTTACAGCAGAAAAATCGCTAAAACAAGAAAAAAATTACTATTATGCCATTTAAATAATGAATTTAAATTTAATTGACATCTAATGACTAGTACTTCATACTTTGGATGCAAGAGACGAGAACTTGCGCGTTTCATTGATCAATCCTTAAGTATGATGGGCTATTTACAGTGGAGATATAATGAACATGTTTAGAATAACAAAATATTTTTTTATGCTTTGATTTTTCTTAAAATCTGTTAATTGTAGCTAAGCATTCATCCGCAGTTAATATTATCTTTTTCAAGACTATTATAATGATTATTACATTGATGATTAATTTTCTTCTTTTCACAAAACTTTTTACACTGGCTAAAACAAATGCATATTAATTAAGCCTATGCTATTGCAAACGATGCTATTGAACATGATTGCATATCTATTAACATAAGACTGGAATTTAGTTCTTAGTCTTCGATATACTTTCGTATATTTTCAATTATCTTAGATACTAATTCGAAACATTCATAGTTCATCGTGAGGTGCTTCAAAAATAGTAACTTTCAATCTTTCAATCAATAATATTAAACTCTTTAAAACATCAGTTTCATCCACGGTGAGTTTAATATTAGGATTTTGATAAAAGTGTAAGAGATTATCTATAACAGGTAAAAGCAAGAGCTTAATATCCTTAAATTCAGCTTTACAAATAGGAGATACCGTAATCATGCTATCTGAGACTACTTCGAGAAAATCATTATTTTCTATGCTAAATTGGCCAGTTAGCTTTTCTTTGAAGCATTTGACCATTAAGTTACTTAGGAGTTTACAGTAATCGTGCCTCAGTAATCTTAGCTCGAAATCTGTAATAGCATATTCCCTCATTTTTTGCTGACGCTGTTCGGTATCGTAGATATCTTCTAGATTCCGTCTTTCGATCGTTAGATCGTTAATTAGTTTCATTGCTTTCATTTGTATCTGTAATTGATCATCGTACAGAATTTTTCCAAGTAATTGCAAACCGCCATGATCAATCCAAGCTTTCTGAGCAGCGGGAAACTGGCGTATTAAGGCACTTAGAGCAAAGAGACATCTGGATTTAACTTCAATTTTACTATTTGTAGACAAGACGTGCAACACTTTTTGGATAAAATCATTTTCTAATGCCTTAGCTTGCACTTTTGGATTTGATTGAGCAGCTGCTCCTAGAAGGCGTAATGCTTCCGATTTTATTTCATTATTAGTTCCATTGAGACATGGCGATATGATCTTGGTCAGTCTGCAAAAAAAATAAATAATAATATTAGTAAACTGTTGTCTCCACGAAAAATTATACCCATTTGTACTTACCCATCCATGTCTGAGAATATTTTAGCATTGTCTATTTGATGAAGAAGATACTCTAAATTGTTTAAGATGTCCAATACTTCTTCAATCTCTATGCTGGTTAATGTTCCCATAGTGATACTACTTTTATAAGATTGAAATTTCTGGAAAAACCTCTTTAACAACTCCGAATCGCTTGTAACGTTGACTTTTAGAGCATTAAGTTCTTCTTTCAAAGTTTCATAGAAACGTTTGAAACGCTTCTCAGTTTTTGGTCGAGTTTCTCCATCCTAAAATAAAAAAGAAAGAAAATATATAACAGAGATTAAACTTTTTTTGGTTATTAAATTTTTACTTGTTAATAAAAAATTTTTCTTAAAAAAATCATATCTATAATATAGATAAATAATTTTTAATGTAAATCTAGATAAACAAATACGAAATGATGCGATATATTTGAAGTACTGAATAAGCAAAAACAATTGCAATTATCATATGCAACAACATTTATGTGATAATCTGTCCTATTTCCAGTAAGATAGATTACAAACTTAATCCTTAAATATTAAAAATTAAGGAAAAAGGATAAGTTACATTCATGTTTGATACATCTTCTGCTTCATCTTGCTTAAGCTTTTTCAATCTCGCTTTCAACTTGTCGATATCAAATTTCAAAGATTTAAACTTTTCCGAAACTTTCTTTACAGGATCCGGCTCTTCGTTTTCTAGAACCGATTTATCCGGATGTAGTGTCAATGACTGGGAATTTGATCGGTTTGTATTTTCATCGTCTTCTTCTGCTTCGTCCATCAATTTAGCCTCTGTCACTCCAGTTGCAAAATTATGTCTCACGTGAAGTCCCTTAGGGATAGGAGTTCCTAAGAAATTAAATCTTTATTAATCTATCTATTATCAATATATATTTATGACGTTTAATTTAATCAAATATTTCTACATCTAATTCTCATATTAAACGCATTTACATAACACGATTAGTTTTATTTATATAACTTAGCTTTATTAATTCACATTTTATTTTAAAAAAACAAGTTACATTTTTGTAAATGTTCATCCAAAAAATTCTTGGAGCTTTCTCTCAAATATTTACAAGCAAATTCTATTGTAAACATTTACTATTTCTATTGTAAATATTTACAAGCAAGTTCTATTGTAAACATTTACTATTTCTATTGTAAATATTTACAAGCAAATTCTATTTGTATACATTCCAAAAATTAAACAATCTTAATATTTATTTAACGAAAAAACAATTATTGCAGCGCAATCCGGAACGATTTTAACTTCTCGAAACTATTCGTTCTTGGACCACGTAATCCAATCCGAGCGTACGTCACTGGAACGTGGTCGATCTGGAGGCGATCACACAGAGTTTCCATTATTGTTTATTTGAAACGACTCCGAGTAATCTCCGAAAATCCCGCATTACATAAGATCGCGTCCCGTCTTCCTCGAGAACGGCTGTCGCGGGCGTTATCGCGGTTTGCCGCGGAAAAGGGGTCCGCACGTACGGCGGATTTGACTGACGTGGTGTCGGACGAAGACGGACGGATCTCGGTCGGCGTGTAAAGTAGTCCCAACGCAGACGGGCACGGCCCGGCCCGGCGGGATACTCACCCTTTTTCACCGTCTGCCACTCGTGCGTCGCCACGAAGGCGCTCTCGTTTTTTTCGGCGCCGCCGAAAATCGCGAGCGACAGGTAGAGCAGCAGGATGCACGTGTTGACACGCATTCTGACGGGACACCACGTCGTTGTGTTGTCGTCACACCGGGGAGCGGGCGTGATATTGTCACAGGCGAGCCGTTTACGGAGATGCGCGAATCTCGGGATCGTCCGTCATCAGCTGGCGCGAGCGCGGCGTGAAATTATCAAGCAGCCGCTCGGCATGACATTTATCGCGCGACTCGCGAGCAACTTCGTTCACGTGTTGCGTTCGCTATTTATTGCGTCTGTGTGCCGACACTGCCGACCAATGCGCCGACCCGCCGACGATAGTTGCACGCGGTCGCCACCAGAGCCGACCCTGGCCAATGAGGAGGCGCGACGTTGCCGCGTCCTCCGTTCGAATCTTCTCGTGCGTTCGGAAAAGCGCGATTTCTATCAAATAATTTTGTTAAGGCCCAGGTTCCACAATCTCCAATTAACTTAACCGGCCGGTTATTCCATTGGAACTGACCAATCGCATTTGTTAATTTTGCTTAACGACAAATGCGATTGGTCAATTTCAATGGAATAACCGGCCGGATGGGCCCAAATATTTAAAAAATCATGTAAAGGCCCCCGCACAGACTTTTGCATAACGCATAACGCATAATGCATAAGGAAATCAGCCAATCTTGGGATGAAATCAGCCATCTTGGGATGAAAATAAAGAATTCTGATTGGCTGATTTCCTTATGCATTATGCGTTATGCAAAAGTCTGTGCGGGGGCCTTAAAGTTGTTGTAAAAGTTTGTAAATTAATTTTATAATCATTACGTTATTTACTGATTTGTTTGTTTACATCCGTGTGAAATTATTAGTAATTATGTGGCGGTACTAGAAATAGCTCGTTGAAGAAAGGAGTATTATAGCATTAGAATGATTTTTATGTTCAATTAGAAATTCTTTAGATCGAATTTCTTATAAAATCAAAGTTTTCTTCTATCAAAAAGTGTTCTATATTACGCAGCGCTATAATTGCCATATTCCTTCATACATTTCAATCTTTTAACGCGATATCAACGTAATTGAAATTAAATTAATATAGCGCGGTGCATTATATTTTTGTATTTGAACAATATAAAGTAGATATTATGTACTTTGAATAAAACGACCGTGCAAGACACGACTCAAGCAGCACAAAATATTGGGCCAATGTTATATCTCCAGCGGCAAACTATTAATTGCTATTCGGGGAGGTTAAAAATGGACATTATTTTGCGTTTTCTGAGAAGTGAGACGCGTGAAGTTAGACGCAGACCATCCGAGCTGATATAGGCGCGTTCGGGGAGCGTGCTATCAGCGCTATCGCGTTATTCTATCCTTATTTTACATTTAATAAACAATAAAGATAAAATGACACAATAGCGCTGACAGCGTGCTCCCCGAACGTGCCTTATATCGGCAAGAAGTCGAAAAACGACGGTACGGACGGACTCGGGAGATAATTGAACTGTCGAGATTTTCCTTCGAAATGGAAAACGATCAAACTCAGGCCGATATTCATAATCAGGGGCTCGATTCTTGAATTCATTCGCAAGAGAAACGTATGCGCAAATTCAGCTCTTACAGAAAGGTTGCAAGTTGATTGGCTATTACATGGCTTTCTGCAGCCAATCAACTTGTAGATTTTCTGTAAGAGCAGAATTTGCGCATACGTTTCTCTTGCAAATGAATTCAAGAACCGAACCCCTGTTCTTATATTTAAGATTGTCTCAAGTACAATCTTAGGCCCTGCGCACAATGGAGGAATATTAGATATTAGGAATAGAAATTAGAGTTAGAATCAGTTTCCTGAATGAACAGTATGAACACCTGTCTCTTATACACATCTAGATGTGTATAAGAGACAGGTCTAATATTCCTCCATTGTGCGCAGGGCCTTAAGATGTCATAAACCAATCACAGGCCGGTATTCGAAGGGTGCTTTCCATTTAATGACACAAGTCGACACAAGTGTCATTCTGTCTTTGTTACTCTCTTGAGTGTCAAGAAAGATAGAACGACGTTTGTGTCACTAAATGGAAAGCACCCATAGTCGATTCTTATATTTAAGATCGTCTTAAGTCGGGTTTTAGGTGGACTTAAGATCCCGCTCAGCCAATGAAATGGCTGTACCTATAGAACCTGTCTCTTATACACATCTAGATGTGTATAAGAGACAGGATAATAAGTTATGTTGTGTTTCGTATAACACATTTATGTCTTATATCTTATTAATATCCATTGTGCGTTACGTTCAATATTTATTGAGGAAACTGATTCTAAAATTTTAATTCCTATTCCTAATATCTAATATTCCTCCATTGTGCGCAGGGCCTTAAGATGTCATAAACCAATCACAGGCCGGTATTCGAAGGGTGCTTTCCATTTAATGACACAAGTCGACACAAGTGTCATTCTGTCTTTGTTACTCTCTTGAGTGTCAAGAAAGATAGAACGACGTTTGTGTCACTAAATGGAAAGCACCCATAGTCGATTCTTATATTTAAGATCGTCTTAAGTCGGGTTTTAGGTGGACTTAAGATCCCGCTCAGCCAATGAAATGGCTGTACCTATAGCATTTTGAGATCGTGCTTAAGACGGTCTTAAATATAAGAACCGACTATGAATACCGCCCTTATATTTAAGACCATCTTAAGTACAGTCTTAAGATGTCATAAGCCAATCACAGAGCCGTATTAGCATCTTAAGATATTACTTAAAGACGGTCTTAAAATAAGAACGGACTATGAATACCGGCCACATAACCGTATTAGCATTTTAAGACATTACTTAAGATGATCTTAAAATAAGAACGGACTATGAATACCGGTCTCAAAGGAGATTTTTGGAGGTTCGGAGTATGTCGCTCCGCGCTCGGCGGCCGGCCGGCGGCAAGCCTGGCGACGAGCGGCGGCAACGCCGCGCGGCCGCGATCGACCAATCGGCGCGCGGAACGTAGTCTGGGCGCGCAAGGCCAGCTACGGGAAACTCATTTACTACGCGCTCGTGCGACGACCGGCACGTGCGGCGACCATTCCCTCGCGCAGTAACACAGTAACCGTTGCGCGCGCGGCGTCACCTCTCACGCTCTACTCCATCACCGCGCACGGCACGCACACGTCCGCCGCCGACACACACGCATCACGCTGACGAGAATCCGTTAATAGCAGACCGATCGCCATGGCAGAGGAGTATCTATACGGTAAGTATGATCGGCCGCGGTGCCGCGTTCGCCGTGCGTCCGCTATTTCGCGGCGCACGCGGATACTTACGTGCCGTCGGCCATTTAAGCGCGAAGGGGGTGCACTGGCCGAGACGCCGGCTGAGCCTTCGGCCATTGCGACCGCCGACCCCCATCGTGTCTCCGTGGTCGGCGTGCCGCGGGTATTCGCCGCGCCCGGCCGGCGCCGCGTCCCGCCGCTCGCCGTGAAATACGACTTGTGAAAAACTTGCGTGTCCAGGTATCACCCTCGAGGGACCGAACGCGAGCGAGGTATGGGACCCGGAGCACAAGAACGACGACTCGGACGGCGCGGCCCAGCACATCGGCGCCGATCAGAAGCTCATTATAAAAATGGTGAGTGTGCCACGTTCAGGCGTGACAACGGGGACGTCGCCGTCGCCTCCGCGTCCGGAGCCTTTCCCCGCCCCGCTATCGAGAGGAGGGCCGGCGGCGCGATACGTCATCTCCACGAGCATCCCGGTGCATCCGGCGCTTCCTTCCTCCGCGCGCGCGCGTGCGTCTCCACCGCGTTCGTCGGCCACGGCGACGTCCAGCTTCGCCGCGTGATTTCGGCGTGCCGCCGCCGCGTAATCTCGCCATCCATTCTCGTCGAATTCTCTCTCTCAATCGTCGTTCCGCGTCATTCGGAAATACCTCGAGTCCTTTCTTTATAGTGCTAGTCATCGCCGCTGCCGCCGCCGCCGCCGAAGAACGTTTTGCGCGCGAAACTTCAACCGCCGACTTCCTCCTCGGTTCTCCGGTCGAGAGAGACTCGTTTCCCGAAGATAATTGGGATATGACAGTCGGCCACGTTCTCCCGTTTCTCGGGAACGCGATCGTTCCACCACGTCCAAGCCGCTCAACGGTCGCCGCGATTCCTCCGAAGCGGATCGGGGCACCTTTTCACCAAGTCTCGCTCATGGCGTTACGACTGACGATTCATTCCCCCTTCCCGTTATAATTATTGCGAACGTCTCCGACGAACACCGGGAAAGTTTGATGCTTGGCGCCATTTTTTCACAACGGCTTCGCCCTTCCCCCCACTTTGCGTTAGATAGGGCTCTATTATGTCGCCGGACGAAGATTACAACGGAAATTTCGTGGTCGGGTCGATTTGAATGGGCCAGGAAACTGCGATTCATCCCGCGGATCGTGGCGTGCGGATTGGAATTGCGGAATTTTTGTAGCGTGCCGGTTTTCCGAGTTGCAGTGCACGTCGCAAAGTAAATGATGGGCATTAAGACACTTGTCGCGAGTAGTTTTATAACAATTGCATATAGTACATTATATTACTCCAATATTAATTTTTGACTAAATTGGTACGGAAAAATAGAATCTTTTATTATAATGTTTAACGATTGTGCTTTGCAATTCTTGTCGTAGATAACATTAAACTCGAAAGTCACAAAAACGTTGTCAATTTATCTTTTCTCTGCTTATTTTTTTTATACGAATGTGATTATTTGTATATAATTATTTCTTTTGAGAACAAGCTATTTTCTAACCTAAAAAAGTCCAAGTTGGTCAAAGAACTTCCTGAACATATGAATAAAAATATTTAAGATAAAATGAGTTTGATAGATAGCAGAATTATAACAAATTTAAATATATAATTTTTCTATTCTTTTATTTATAAGAATTTTTTGCTATATCATAGAATTCAAATTTTGAATGACTTGAATCTTTGTAGATAAGAATTATATCCAAAATAGTTTTCATTAATATTATTCAACATTACAGTATATAGTTATACAATAATTATTATAACATTAAATAAATAATTATATTTATAGAAATAATTATATTTAATTTCTTGTATAACATTCATTATAAATCTTTTAGGCTCTTCTGGGACCAGAGGCTAAACCCGGAGAGCTCAATGTCCTCCAGGTTGAGGCGATGGGATTGAAGGGGCCCATCAAAACTCCAATTGCGTTGTTGGAAATGGGAAAAACAGCGCAGATTATTCTTGATCTCAGTTTCCCAGATCCTCCAGTAACGTTTACATTGGTTAAGGGCAGCGGACCCGTTCATATAGTAGGACACAATCTCCTTGGTAGGTATCTCTGCGTAAATGTACGTACGATATAGTAAACATAGAATTAACATTTGAAAAATTGTATTTCATTTGTTTATCCTGTTATTTTGGGATTAAATTCGTGTTTCTGATACTTTATTCCTATTACACATAGTCGAATATTTTCCTACTACAAATTCCTAGTGTCATATGTGGAATAAATTTGGCAATGGGAGTCGAATTTGGATCTTTTGCTTGACAAGCAACTATCCTAGTACCGAACTATCCAATATCCCTATGGTATATATTTCATACTATTAAATATTGTATGTACTACTTGTTTATAACTCGGTACAAAATACTATTTGCATTTATATACATCTAACAAATTGATCTTAAAAATGCACAGTATTGCTAAACTCTCGTATATCTTAAATTATTGACAGAAAGTATTTTTATTTCGTTAATTATATATTTCATATTTATAGAAGTGTATTAAATAAAGGCGATACAATATTAAAATTAGACGCCTTAAAAACACATTGAAAAAAATAAGTTCATGTAAGGATAAACTTCCTTATTTTATTTCGTATATTTTATATTGAAAATATGTATTATCCATGCTATGTTATATATTTGTCTTATTATTTAATATATATATGTATGATGCATGCTATTCCATTTTGCATTAAACGCAAACATTTTGAAGGTGGAATATGAAATAAATCTTGTATATGTACTTGTATGTATGAAAATATTAACACACACATATTTTTAATTCTAAAATGATAATTGAGTTTATATATTTAATTTATTTTAATCTGTTATTATTCTATTTTTAATTGATTTTATTATAAAATTTTTTTATATTATGAGATAAGTTTTGATTAATAATATATGAAATAAATGATAAAATATTTATTGTTTGTTCCATTTTGATTTATTATTTATAACTGACACAGAGTATTGTTTTATAATATATAATAACATTTAATAATATAAACTTTTCTAAATATTTCTTATTTTTTCTCTTACTAAAAATTAAAAAGTTGGATTCTTTGTGTTTCTCAGGTGCCCACATTGAAGAATTTGATGATATGGATGATGAAATGGAGGAAGAAAATATTGATGACGAGGATGATGAGAAGGTATGAGTTATAACATGTCACATATACATATATATATATTGACATAAAGTATTAAACATATATATTCTATATCTAATACATTTTATTAAAATCAATTTAGTGGAATGCCAGAAAAATTATGTAAGGATAAAGATTCAATTTACGTAGAATGCATCTCCAAAAATATGATTTTTTTTTAATTCAGAATCTGTCTGAAAATATATTATGGTATTAAGTTATAATTTACTGTAGAAAATGTCCTACCTCATTATATATGTTTACTTCTACCTTCTATGTTGCTAGAATCAACATATCAAATTATATGTATTATAAATATCCATTTCAGGCACCGCGAAAGAAACGAAAGCTTTTATCAGGAGATAAAAAAAACGGTGTTGAATTAATACGGTGAATGTAGACAGATAGAATGTTAAGATAAAGATGAACACACTACGCTATAGTCTCAGTGTGTCTTCTAAAAATATTACAATATTACACTAAGAACATTTTCTATATTTTACTCTTACTTAAAATTTTATCTTTTAAGATACCATTGAAGAATTATAATTTAAGGAAAGGAAAAGATGAAGATAAACACTTATGAAAAGTCGTAAATGTATCTCTTGTGTCCTCATTCATGTTTTATTTTTGTAAAATAAATCTTATTTTGCAAAGAGTTGCTTTTATTCCTTATTAATCATGCTTCCTTTTTTCCATTTTTGCAAAGTGACGCATTTGAATTATAATTATTTATTGGATCCTAGAAAATCAAATATTATCATGTATTGATAAATGCAAAGCATATTTTTGGAAATTAAAGTTATTAATTTTGGAATTTTAATTTGATTATGAAATGTGATGAAATTTCATGTTTTTTTTAAAATTTTTTCTAAACGGAAAGACATGCATTATATGTAAAGAGCCTTCCTTTATTTCTTTAATTATGTATTATAACATGCAATATTTGAATATTATTAGGAATGGAAGTATTATCAATGATTTTGCTTGTAGAATTAATTGCATGATTACATTTTATATTTCTTATAGGATCCTGAAGACGAAGACGATGAAGATGATGAACCTAAGAAGAAGAATGCTAAATTAGCAGCTGCAGCTAAATACAAAAATCAGGCTAACAAGAACAAGAAAAAATAAACATGAGCCTTAACATTATGGAAATAAAACAAACTCTTAAGTTAAGATATTATACATAAGTCCATCATTATCATCCGCGTTTATGCGAATCTAGTATCATTTCATCAGATTACTACACGACAAGACGGTTGCCTTCCACCTTTCTAAAACACAACTGGACCAACAAAATATTAATAAGACAATTATATTACATGTAACGTAATATAATTGTCTTATTAATATTTTGTATAATTGAAGTGATCGAATGATTTTGTTAATTTGCTCTTGAAAAGGATATGATTTGCTTTGCTTCAAAAAAATTTTTTTGTGTTTTAGCTAATATTTTAATGCTTCTTTTCAAAGTGAAGTTTATTATGATATTATCTCAATTATACATTTGTATAGCATACTTTTAGTATGCATACTCAGATATTTTTCCAAAATAATGTATATTTAATAACATAAGATTTAACGTTAAAGAAAAGCACGTGTTTGCGGCAGTTTTTATAAATACAGTTTCTCTAGCTTCCAAAAGTGAATTTTTATTACATGGAGTACTTGTGCGATTTAGAATAAAATTGTGTATTCTTCCTCTTGATGAATCTTTATGCCATTGATAGGAAAGGAAGAATATCTTAAAACGGATATTATGTTTTTTCTTTTTTATTAGACGACTTATTGAAATTCATCTGATACAAATATATAGTTTTGACATGAAAGCAATGTATTAAATGATTTCTGGCCCAGTTGTTGTTATTGTAAAATTTGTGGAAAGCACGAACGGATCCACAATGAGATTTTGTACTTTTGGTTTTATTCTGATATCGTGTTCATATCGACGTGACTCAGAGATGCGAAAACATGGTCTAACGTAGCCATTTAAACACGATTTTTGGAAATAGTTCTCATATAAGGAATTGCGAAACTAAGGCTCCAGTATAATTTATTATTTTCGTGTGTACAAGATGGGGAAGGGATTATTAGTCACTCAAAAATCCTAATTCCAAAATTTTACTTACGTCTCTAATCAGCATTAAAAGAAGAAGATATATACGTCATCTCAACATTCATTCCATTTGATGAAAGGTAATAGAAACGGGAGTTACAGGTGTACTGAGTAAAGAAATGTTCTTACATCAGTGTCGTGTGCTATTAAAGCATATGCGATGCATGTATAAAAATACGTACATGCGATTGATAAGTAGTCTGTACACCTATTTTGTACATATACGATACAATAAAAAATTTCACAACTTTTAAAATCCGTATTGCTTGGGTAAACATTTATTTGAATGTAACCTGCCATACTGTAACAAAGAATATATTTTCTAATCTATTTTAATGTGTAATACACGCACATCTGTATGTCTGTTATTAAAAAAAAATTATTTTTCTTTATTTCTGAAGCAGGAACCATTACTTTGTTTTATTGTTTGAAATAAGCTTCTTTCAAATCCGTAAATACGATATTTGCAATTGTTGCTATATTTAACGTTTTTCACTTATTTCAAACTTATTTAATGTAATGCATTTGACAAGTAACTTTTGCATATAGGTTATTTGTATAGAATTAATGTGTAATATGTCAAGTTCCTCTTTACTTCGTCTTACACATAAAGGAAAAACCATAATTTTTTAGACACTTTAATTTTAAACAAATTTATATACAGAGGCAATTTCAAAAATTTAAATACCGTACTTCTAAAACTTGAATAGTAATGTTAAACACGAAGTGTGTGATATGATATAACCAATGAAATAATATAACAAATTGAAAATTATTGGATATATCTAGAGATATTACGGATTGGCACTCAAAGTTAAATATCGTGATATGCAGAATGTTAATTTAAATAATTCTATCAATGTAGAGAACAAAGTTTCTCACGACACTACAAAATACGACATAGTTGATCATGAAATAGTAACTTTACCGCAAGTATGTTAGTATTTTATTTATTTTTAATAATAACTTTTAATTATAATAAAAATATATATATATGAGAAAATATCACATTTCTATATTCATTCATAATATAAAACATAAATAAATAATTTGTTAGCGAATTGTTTTGTACACATGATACATACAATTGTTTAAATACTCCAAATTAAATTCCACTACTGCTGAATATACTTCTTGCATATTATTATTTTTTATAATTATGGTATTATCAATAATTGTGATTTTTAATCCTGTGCCTCTCTCAAGATAGCAAAATTGAATGAAGTTATAACAAATTTAAAAGATGCTATACAGATAAAAGATGTACAATTAGAAAATACCCATCGGGAGAAAAGTAGATTACTGGCAGAGTTAAAGAAGCAACAAAGATGTAACAGAAATCTTAAACGTAAGACTTAATCATTATAAGTGATTTTTTAAAAGTATACATAAATTAAAACTTAAGGCATCGTTAGACTGCCATTTCTAATCTTATATACTCATAATATAAATAGAATATTATTTTGCATACTTCCATCCAAATTTACTCGTAAAATCAGAATTTTATCAGGAATAGGTTTAGAGGCTCTAATAAGCTAATTTGAGCTAATTTAACAGATACGAATAAAACAGTACATATTAATTATTTTTATTGTAGAACAGTTAGATGGCGAGAGATTTTTTTATCAAAGGGAGAAAGATCATTTTATTGAAGAAATGCAACGGTACAGAAGCAGATATACCGGCAATGTATCGAAGTTTCAGCAACAACGACATAAGGAGCTCGAAGAAGCGCAAGATTCTTTAGAAAGAGAAAATAAGCAGCTGAGAGCAGAGTTGTTAGATAAAAACGAAGTTACGTATAATCTATGTGTGAAGTTTCTTCGTATGAAGCATGCTAAAGACACGTTAAGATATAAATTGGACCAGTTGCTGCACGAGCATTTGCTAGTAATGGCAGAGATGATGGAGAAGTTGGACGAAGCGAGAAAGGAACTTAATTTAATTGTGTCAGAGAAATTTCAGGAACCGTTGCCCCTCAATAAAGCTAAATTTTTACAAGTAAACAATAATATATACGTCTCCTTCTCTTTATCCTGTCCAGATCTCTTGAATTAGACCGTATATTACATAATATTGTATCAATTGTTAGGTTGTACAAAGGAATAACAGATTGATGTATGAAAATGCAACATTAAAGGTGCAGATTCAGCAACTTACGCAGAACATAGAAAAATTGAAAAGCCACATGCAAAGGCCGAAAAAGATTAATGTAGACGCTAAAATCATTGAGAAATTAGCAACGCAAAGCAGTACAAGGTACATTGTGTGTGAGAGAGAGAGAGAGAAAAAAAAGAAACTATCGAATATTTTTATTGTAGCATCATATATCTTCAATATTAAATCAAATCTATATCTAACATTGTTGATACAAAATATCATATTTATTAAATATAACTATTTTAGGTCAACTCTAGATAAAGCAAAAAAAGTGGCTTTGCTTTCTAAATTATCTCCACCTGTCGACCATACCGAAGATATAGAGATGATCTCGCGAGTGAATTCTGAGAGTGCAGATGATTGTGTGTTTAATGATGCTAGAGATGTTAAAAGCGATAGAGAATTTCACGCAGAACGCGCTCGAAGCGCGCCAGGAATTGTAGAAACATCCATTATTTCTCGACGGAATAAATGATTCTTCGAAATAGACAATATATGTGCATTTGTATAAATATGTCCATACTTTTTTCGTATATCTTCATTAATCTACTGAAGCGACGCGCTAGAGATACGATATAATAAAATCATTTTATTAGTAATGGCCGATATAAAAAATATCTTCATATATATGAAGAAAATATATGAAGATATATTCATATATTCTTCATATAATCGAAAGACAAGGAAACAAGTCCCAATTTAAACCAAAACACTTAACTAAAGCAATTAATATACTGATTGATTAAAATATTACTAAACAAGAGATGGGATATTCTTCGCCAGTAAATATTAAACCACAGAAGAGATTTGTTTCGACT
>NJRQ01000240.1:156900-177300 GCA_003063805.1 Aphaenogaster ashmeadi | reverse complement strand
TCTTTTGTAATTATTCAGACGTTGCTAATAAAATTTCTTATTGCTTCTCGTTCGAGTGCTTTTAATTTATTATTTTTAATGTGACAGCTACGTTATAATTGATCAATTATAAAATTATATATTAATAATTATATAATAATTCTATATATTATGAATAAATAATAATACAAATAATTACAAAATTTATAATTCTATGAAAAATAAAAAAATTGTGTAACACTAGAGATAGAAACGAACTTCCATCTCTAGAGTTATCTGTTCCTCTCAATCATCAATTTTGTCACGCCTCTGTTCTCAGCTGCACCTGTTAACCGTCAGGAATCCGTACGTACCTGTTGAAATACGAACCGTAAATTAAAGAGACTTACGTGAGGCATCAATTCAGATACGATAAGCCGTCTTGTGATTTGATGATGTTTACATAACTTCTTAATTTGGTCTGTGTAAAAATAATACCTATTTTATATAATAGATTATAACGAAAAATGCAGAATCCCACGAAAAATTAAGGTATGAAAGATTCATTTGAAGGGAACAAAAGTAAAACAGATTTTATTTTTGCGATGAAATTTTCATTTTTCTTCACTAAATCACGAGAGCCATAATTTTTGGAGATGTTACTATCTCTTTTCTAGGAAAAAGGAATCGAATAATTTGTTCTTTAATTTTCTTTTGATTAGTTTCAGCTACAGATTCGATTTTACATTGTCTACTAAGAGAAAAAATATTTCATCACTTTTAAAAGAATAGATTAGCAACTTACTCTTCTCATTATTGTAGCCTCATCTATGTAAACTCAATACTTATGCAGATTACAATTCCAGAGTATGTAACAATAAGATATACGCTTTATCTGCTTAAGGAAAGAAGACAATGTCGATTTACTAATTCTGCAATTGTTGAGTTCTCCTCCTAATATGTAAGCGTTAATTAATTTACAATAATGATAATTTACAGAATGACAACTTAATTAATTTTTTATTGTGCAAGACGTTTGCAAGTATCGAAAAAAAAGAACATTTCACTCGTCTTACCAGTTTTAATAAAGTTCGCGGTGATCTCTCGCATTCGGAATGCTATAGTTTAGAGTTAGAGAAGGTAACTCTCTATTCGTCTTATCTCCTCACTAACTTTATACAAGCCGCTCTTTCAGAGCGAGAACTCGCAAAGAAAAAGAAAACTTTTAATTATTATCCATTATAAAAAAGGGGGTGGGAGAGGGATAAGCAAGCAGCTCGTGCTACTCGCGCGATCTCTGTTTCTTCATTAACTTCAAGCCATGTGCGTGTTCTTGAGAAGGGGAACTATAATTATCTTTTATTGAGGAAGGTAAGCAAAAGTAACTTCCCCGCCCGACTTGCCCCCCTCGGCCCAACTTGGCGTACTCGCGCGGCGGAAGCGCAACAGTGGAGAGGACACCCCTCAAGTAGACACGCGGTCGGTTCCTCGCGCGCGTCTTCTTCCGCTTCTCCCGGCGCCTGCGTGATGCCGATCACGCGTGCAGACCGAAGTATATAGGAGCGTGGCTGCCCACCGCCAGCGTCACATTGCATCCCCCGACGTACGTCCTTCAGCTTCGCCGAAGTCCCGACACCCCCAGTCGCGGTCGGTGCTCCCAGCTCCGGGCCGAGGGATCGGCGCCACCTCGAAGAACGCCACGTCGCGCCCGATCGACCGAGATCGAGCAGACGTCTCGAGACACCCTCATCTTCCGGAATCGGTATCAGGACTGGTCTCCGGCCAGGGACACCCTTTCGCGCGACCGGATATCGTCGCGAGCCGATTCTCCTCCCTGGAACCCACCGCCGCATGTCGTAGATCGAGGTGGCCTCTCATCGGCGCGGTAATAGGACAACGTAACATCCGGCGACAGGATTCAGGATCGCACGCTGTTAATATGGGTATCAGCTTAATTCCGTTGGCCGTGGTGGCTATGGTACCGATTATCACCGGTAGTTTTGGATGTGCCGTCGGAAAGAGGAGCACCACGAGCGACGATATCGCTAATATCGATTATCCCGATTACTCACCCAAATACGAGGATTATCCGGTGAGTAAAGAATCCGTCGATCGTCCGCGGGTTTAGCCCGCACCGAATCCTCCGACCAGCTTGACGTTCAAAATCGCGCGAATCACCAGTGTCGCGCGAGCGACATCACCTTCCCACCTGTGTAAAACTGACGGTTTCTCTGTCCAAAATTCTAACGTTCACTTCTGTCTTTGCCTTCAATATTTTTTATACGTTTCAGCAGAGAAACGATATATTCAACCATCGCTTCGCGCAAAAATCTGTTTCTCGGAGTGTGGACAAACGTATCGGCATCTGAATTTTTCTTAAAGCGTTTTAAGTGACTGTTAACATTTTGAAAGTTCTTGAGAACTTCGGGATATTTAACGTATAGAATTAAGATTACAAAATAAACGCGCAAAGTCGTAAAGTTCTGTATGTGATTGTCCGATGCAAAAAGAAAAATCTTGTTCGATTCTCGTCTGAAAGTTACGTATTCTGTGTGTGTGTACGTGCTCATTATTAACTCACTGCCTTCTATGTTAATTTAAATTAATATTCTGCTAAGACCGTGTTACGCGTGATTCGTTCCATTATTTTCCAAAATCCATTTCGCAGCTGACTACCCAGATAACACAGGTGGTCGTTATGAGTACAAAAAGAATTCACTTTTTTAAATTCTATATGAATTAGCGTAATCTGTTCGAAATGAGCTCAAAAAGAATTCCTTTTCAATAGTATTCTTATGGAGTATAAAAAGAATTCCTTTTGTATCTGAAAAAAGAGCCCAGAATTGGTGACATAAAAGTGAATTTTTTTTTAACCCTTAAGAGTGCTTTTAGAACAGAAATGGGATGAAAAAGGAATTCATCTCATAATTCGGGAATTCCAAAAGATTTCTTTTTGGATTCTCTTTGCTACCTGGGTATATTCTCTAGCGAACATTCGAAAATTATTCATTGATTACAGAATCGCGCATTGATTACCGTTTACAGGAATGTTTTATAATTACGCAATCGAGAAACATTTTGTTTGATGTAACATGAGATAATGATTGCACGATCCATTTTGTTCATGATCAAAACGGTCATTGAAAGCTGTGGAATCGCATAAAATATAAAACAGCTTGGAAGCTTCTATTAGAAGCTTATCTCTTTATATTTATCTTGCGAAAATATCTTTAGTGTCATGCAAAGTATATTCATATTCTTATTAAAAATAACGATGATTTATTAAAATTAAAACAATCTTTTATAAAGTAATGCAAATACATTTGATGATAATTGAAGTTTTTACTCTCAAAGAGAACAAATGTGAAGGTAAAAGAAAGAAATAAATTACAATTACATTATGATGCAATTTTAAACAGACATTTTATAAAAGTGTAACGTAAAGAGATATAAATACATTTTAAAATTATCTTTAATTTTAAAAATACTATTTCTTCCCTCTTTCAGTGGGCATGCTTACATGAAAATGTTATTGTAATCGTTCGAAAGGGGAATAAAATTTTGTTAGACATTGCATTACTCAAATAAGTATTACGCGCATCAAGAAAACTACGCAACTGCGCGAGCAGAGACAAAAACATTTTGTTATTTATGGTTATTATTTTTAATGTTTTATTCCTTTCATTTTTCAATTCAGACTCCTTTGCTCTACAAACATTGCAGAATCGAATTGTTAATGAAAAGAAAGTAAAAAATAGAATTCCGCGAAAAGCTGCGAGATTGAGATACGATCGGGCTTTCGCTGTAAGAGGGGAAAATAAAAGAGAATCTGACCACCGTAACGCGGCACCACTGTAGAAAAGGACTCAAATATGTCGTTCGTAAAAACGCTTAAATAACACAAAATTATTACAGCATATTACAACATATTATTTCTTCAGATTTTTCTGAAAAAGAAAGAAATACGTGTCAGAGAGAAAGAGAGCGATTGTGCGGGAAATCCGTCAAATGTAACTTTCTGTCGGCGATTTTTCTCCTTTTCTTCGCCTGCATCGGAAAGAGGAAACCGTTGTTTTTCCTCCTAGTAATTGCGTTACGTTACGACACGGATTCGAATTCAAGAGGACACCGGCGAGTGTCCTCTTGGATTCGAATCTGTGTTTTAACGTAACAGTCCGGTGTTCGTATTATGTGTCGCATCTGTTCTGATTGTCGCTCTCTTTCTCTCTCTCCCTCTCTCTCTCTCTGTATCCGATGCCCTTTATTTTTCTCTTGGTTGGCGCTTCTCAAATTTCCTTACGATACTTTCGCGTTTCCCACCGCGGTAGCAAGAATATACCTTTCCAGGTACATCGGATCATCACGTGTTCGATCCCTCCTTCATTACGGGCAATCGAACGTTCGAGGAGTCGCCGGCCAGAGTCGCGCGAGAGTTTAACAGGCGAAATGTTGCGTTTACAGGATCACAATGCGGCACTTTGACGCACGGGGATTGGCAATTTGTAAATTTTACGATCATCCCACGCAACAATAGACCGCACTTTCTAGGCCATTTCGGCCAACTTACCTCGGCTACCGAGATTAACCCTAGTGGTCCAGAAGCTGTACGTACATACATCGTAATAGAATATCTTGAACATTGTTGTGAATCACATCTTACAAAAAAAGAAACTGATATGTCTCATTCTGCTGAATCGACGAGTTCGAATTATTGAAATTTTATCTGTCAAAATATAATCGGGAATTTCGCGTCCGCTGAAACTGAATACGTTTCGAATGTAACATACGAACTACTGTTATCGTTATACAATTCCTTTTGCGTTTGATTTTTATGTTCGGGGTGTTCGTTTTTTTCGTATTGCTGAGTATCAGATATCTGCGTATTTTCATGAAAAAGAATTGCTCTCGACGAGCAAAATATCGCGAGGAGAAAGAGAATCGGTTGAGAACCATCGAACCTTCGACTGTATAATTTTATCACGATTCGATTCGTTGATTCCTTATCCCGTTAATAGTGTTATTAAAAGTTTCTTCTTTCTCCGCACGAGTACATTTTTCTTTAGCACATAATGTTGTGCGAGTGACGCAATGATATATTTATTTAAGGATAAAAATACTAGTGAAGCACGTAAAATTTTTGCATTTACCGTTCGGTAAGTGAAAATATATTAATTCGCTGCTACACAGAGAATTTAATTTCGCAAGTCACATTCGAGAAATGTATTACGTAGTTTTTTAAAGATTATGCAACATCATTTCATTTGCAATTACTTGCAAATGAAATAATTTTTTTATTCATTTGAAATTATACCCAGATAAAGTCATCTTCAACATCTTGACTTCTTCAACATTTGGATTTTGCAATATCAAGCGATTTATTTTTATCTCCATCTGCTCTGGCACGGCGCTCAGAAATTTGTTTTTCTTGCTCTTGTCCATTTTTTAATATCTTCAAGATCCAGCTGAGCGATGATAAGCGCTACTTAGTTTCTCGTAATTAGGAAAACAGCGATACGTTTACGCAGCAAACTCTGTAATATCCTCTTAACTCCCCAGCCGTACGTCTCGTAATGTCACGTTAATTAATCACGAATTTTTCACACCCGATTGACCAAAACGTCTACAGTGCAGCTTGTTCGCGAATATTCATGAATTTCACGAAGTTACATTCGCTGGGAAAACAGTTTGCGCGAGGCTGTCTTCGAAGGATCGAAGAAACTCGAGCGGAGTTGATTACGACAGTGTATCGTTTTAACGGCGAACTACGAACGCGTCTCGTCCCACTTACCGTGGAATTATTAACTTCTCAGACGACGTTTCCATTACCTGCTAATAATCGCGCTTCGTTAATTCAATCGGCTCGATACTTACGATCCTCTGTTTAGACGGAGACACATTGTCGCGCAACTTTGTCGGCGCTTCATTTCCGTGATCGCCCTCTCGATTAGCTCTTGGTTCGAATAGTCTTCGTTTCGTAGCGTCAACGAATTCTCTGGATGTGTATTAATTTGTCCAGTCGCTCGCCAGTCCAATGACGCCGTGATAATGTTGTTGCAAATTGTATTAAATAAAGTATAGTTAGTATTTCTCATTGTTTGAGGTCGTAATAACAATATTGAAAAATTATTAATGTAGTTAAGGCTCAATGATATAAAATCTAAAGAAACCAGGAGGAAGCCAAGTATGAGCCGATATCGGGGTGCACAAAAATGTTGTTTATTGAACCAAAACAATTGACAAACGTAATAACAATATTGAAAAATTCACTGATGAGAGTGAGAGAGATGCACATTTAAAAAGATAATCTGTGCAAGGTTTGAATCATCGCAGAAAAATAGTACTAGTATTTTAGAAATAAAAAGACGTAGAAAGAAATCCAAAAATTTTCAATTAAATCTTGATTTTGAAGGATAGAACAAAATTCAATTACGCAGAATGAAATTCCTACCAATCCTATTTAAACCATTTATTTCTTGCAATATAGAAACTAACAAGTGTCGATCTTATAATATTTTCAAAATCGTTTTTAACCGATCCTTGTTGACCATTTAATATTATACGCATGAACAAAATTACATAGAATAAAAAGTTAAAAGAAAAATAGCATAATTTATACTTGAATAAATCCATATTTTTACGTTATTGTTATAAAAGAATAAATTTTATTAGATGTCTGTGTTTCTTTCCTTCGCCTTCGTTATAAATGAAACATTTAATTACCTTTTCACTACTGCCGTTATTTCAATCACTCGCTCATGGTATTGCATACCAATCGGTTACAACATACTTAGAAATTTCCATAGTCGTTGTGCATATATATAACCCTTTGTAATTAAAAATTGAAATTTATACCAATTATTTCTTTATATTGTTTTTGCGTAAAGTTTCAGTTTAATATTGCTTGAAAAATAAACGCCATTAATTAATTTATTGATTGGATAGCATTTATTTTTATTTTCCTTTATTATTAAGTTGCGAACATGCGCGCATGTGCGTGAGTACGTATAGAAATAAATAATGGAAAGTACTTACATAATTATTTAAGATGGGACAATATTGATTCAAAGCTATTTTAATATAATATGCAATATCTAATACGCAATCAATATTTGTTCTTCAGAATCATATTATAGATTTATGCTTGTATACATTATTTACAAAAATTATAATCTAGCATTTTTGCGAGGTCGCGACCATGATTCATGGAAAATTACACTGCAAATCCAAGCGCATTATTTTTACACGCGTAAACTTCTAAAAATGATACATTTTACTGAAGCTCTTTTCATATCTTTTTTGCCATTATTAAGCGTGTTATTTTAGCTGAAGCTCTTCTTACACATTTCTTGCCGTTTTAAATTACGTCATTTAACACGTTTAAGCGTATTAAATTAAAAATTAATACGTTCAATCGTGTTAAATAACATGATTTAAAATAGTAAGAAAAATGTGTAAGAAGAGCTTCAGCTAAAATAACACGCTTGGATTTGCAGTGTAGCTACTAACCCGTATGACTTCGCCATCAGCCGAGTTAGTCTCCCAATATTTTCGTCGCTTGTGTTAAACGATATAATCATACAATCTATTTTCATTAGATCCCTAATAAAGCTGTAGGAATAAAAAGCATTTTGATATACGTGTAGAGGCAAAATTGGGATTAATTAACGTACTCTAAACGTAAACGCGATCAAGGAGACCAGCATGGATCTATCGCGCTCTTGTACTCGGCTTTATTGATGAAACTTAAACGCGCAACAGCTTGATAACCCAGATATCTCTGATTAGTATAAATTACGTTTAATTAGTCCATCGTACAAAGCGTCAAGTAATTTATTTTGGCCTGTGTGGCGAGTTAATTAAATCGCGCGTGACTTATTGAAATATATCCTACTAATGTCATAGTCGCGTCGAAAATACGTGAAAATAGACGTGAAAATTCTGGCATGATTAAACGACGCATTTTCGTGACAGAAGAAATTCATTTCCTGTAAAGTAGATAGAGCGTATTTACGTTGCCGACAATACGTATACGGAGATACCGCAAGTCGCCGCGAATATCCGCGGATGTAAAGTATCTTTCGCACGATCGTACGAGAATTTATCACGTGGAAATCTTAGGACTGTAACAATGCATTGTATATTTCTCGTGCTTTCTAAAATAATCTGCGCTGGTTGTAAAATTGGCTTGACGATAGCGACTGAGAGTTAATACAGTTTCTGAAAGCAAACGGTCCTCGTACGATATTATACAATAATAATTCTCTGTTTATGTGTATAATTCTCTGTATATATATCTATACCAATATATAAAGAGGAAAATGTTCCATTGTTCGGGGTAATCTCAGAAACTACTGAACCGATTTGAAAAAATCTTTCACTGGTGGATAGCTTAGATCTTCCTGAGTAACATAAGCTATGTGCCATCGTGCTGCAACGTTTAAAAGCCGAGCAGTAAAGAAAAACGTGCGTGAACCACATACCGAGCGCGTGAAGCGCGCGAGATTGTTGATACACGGCGCTCGACGTTTGTTATTATAATGTACGACATACCATTGTATGTATACACAAAGTCGCCGCGTGAAGATTTAAAGTAGTTAAATACCGTAGCGAAGCACGGGTCAAGCCATCTAGTATACATATATATATATATATATATGTGTGTGTGTGTGTGTGTATATAAAATATATTTTAGATATATAAACGGAAAATTATAATAATAATTATATACAGGGTGTCCCATGACTCGAGGTCCATACATTAAAGGCGTGTTATTGAAGTTATTTAGAGTTGAAATTGTTTAATAAACATATGTCCGTAAATGCTTCCTAACAGAACTACAACCATTGAAAGTTGATGTGAATATTTGAAAAAGGAAAGAAAAAAGACATTTAATTTAACTTGTTTATTTACAAATGTATTGCAAATTCTGTTCAAAATTATCTCCTGCAGATTCAATACAAAGTCTTGCCCTGCGTAAAAGTGATCTAACAGTTCGCTCCAGCATGCCAGGAGAATTTCTTATTAATTAATAAGACAATTATTAATAGACATATTAACAGACAATAAGACAAAAATTAATAAAACAATACCAGACTGACAGAAAATGTTTCAAGTATTCACATCAACTTTTAATGGTTGTAGTTCTGTTAGGAAGCATTTACGGACATGTGTTTATTAAACAATTTCAACTCTAAATTACTTCAATAACACGCCCTTAATATATGGACCTCGAGTCATGGGACACTCTGTATATAAAAGGAAAATATAATAATATATTATATATATATAATATACAGCCTTGGCCAAAGGTATAATAAGGCATCTATATTTTTTCATTTATCTGAAAGTTAAAAAATTGATTTACGGCACTTGCTGTGAATTATTCTTTGTTTCAAGAATCCTTTAAACTTATGTATAATGTCGGTAACCTATAGGAAACAAGTAAAAGAATTTCAGATAAATGAAAAGAATATAGGTGCCTTATACTTTTGGCCAAGGCTGTATATTATATATATATAAAACAAGCCAAGTGATATTACTCGTAACGAAGGTTATCACACATGAGATTGTGCACTTGGTAGTTATAGCGAACTCGATAGTGTCAAGAGCCGCGATCTCCGTTGTTCCGCTATTTCTGCTGAAGTCCCATCGTATTGTTTCCGAGTTGCGTCGCACGAAGCGTCGGTATAACCCCTTATTCTCGCTCTGAATCGCACACTTATCAGTATCCGAAGGGGTGCGACAATAGCTAACGGGGGTGAGGGAGGGGAGGGGGAAAGGGAGAGAGAGCTTGCTGGTCCTAAATAGACGAATGAGTGCAACCGAAGACGCCCGGTTACATTTCAGGCATTGAAGTCTCCCACCCCACGTTGCGCGCATCTGAAAAATGAATATGTATCTTCGCGCCCCTGTCATCTCGGCCGACGGGCTTTCCCATCGCCGGCGTCTTGGCAAGCTGATCCGCGTAGAAAATCCTGTTATTCCCGGGACAATTACGCGAGGTCCGACGTATTCCACGTGTATTCGCGTCTCGTTCAACGTATCGCGCATACGACGGAAGAAATACAGAGAAATTATACGTCTCCGGGGCGTGTAATTTATGCGATTCACGTGTCCCCATAATCGTGGCGATCTAACGCGACGCGATTTTTTAATTGAATCGCATTCTTGAAATCTCCCCGCTCGAAATTGGAAAAAGTTCTCGCAAAAAGTTCGCACGAGTGACGTGGAGTTCCAACAGACGGATCTGACACGGATGGCACTCTAATACTCGTTTTGAATCGGACGGAGATCAAATGTGTTTCCATACGCGCGCGTGTGCGGTCGGCACACGGATACGCGCGACAGCGCAAGTTGCAACAGTTTTGATGCATGTCGGCCAGCCCGAATTCGTTTGCCCGAATATACGTTTCAATTAATTCCTGTCTCGGCGAAGGATGCGCGATGACGCAGAGGAGCCCCACGTCTCATTGGCGCGGTAATAAATTTCGTCTCTATATGCGCCACTAATCGTTAATCGCGTTCCGGGGTTTTATCGGGATTACGTCGGCTTAGGACAGTTACAAATTGTCCAGAAATTGACCGACCCTTCGTGGTTATCCCGCCGTATTTGCCGTATTTGCTATAGCGACTGGCACTAACGTTACCTCTAACATGACTCTAATCATCGTTAAGTCCATTCCGTTTCGCGGGGGATCGGAGGTGTCTCGAAGGGAAAACGTTCGCTAAAACGCCGATAAAATATTATTCGACGATCGTCGGCGTTATTGCATCGGTAATGTCATTGATTCCGACCGGGAATTGCCGACTTAGAGACGGTCGTAAATATGTTTATGGTTATTTCACCGGAGAGATTCGGAGAGACGTGTCCCTCCGACCTCATAAAAAAGCGAGCTTTCTTTCTTTTTTAAGACAGTCGCTTACCTTTATATATGACGAAATTTCACCCTTCGCGAGAGCTCACTCCTCAAATAAATGTATTTCAGTTTTTAAGCAGGCATACGTGCAATATATACACAAGCTATATAAGTGGTAATGTCCACTTCTTGGCTGTAGCTGAAGTTAATAAATATATATATAAGTGGTAATGTGTACATTAGGAATCATAAAGGAATATTTTCGAGGGGTTTACTTCGAGGATTGGAATGAAACTTTGAAACAGAAGGAAACGTGGCAAAACGCGCGGGATACATGTGGCTCTATATCAACTGAAATTGGGTTGTGTTTTGTGCCTCCTTTCTTAAGAATTCAATACATTTTACCGTGGTCCTGTCAAAAGCCATCCGCCTTGACCTTCGTGCCCGCACGAACGCAATTTTCCACGATTTATTATTAGCTATTTCGTCATAGCGGCTGGAATATTTTTTATTAACATTTATTTTCCGACATCGAAAAAGTTGATAAACTATTCATTGATCAACCGAATAAAAGTTGTGAGTTTTCACTTTCGTTCGTAATACAGTAATGTGCGGTTTGCAGACCAGGCACGTGTACTTTAGCAAAATTACGGGTTCACTCGATACTTTCTCGTGTCCGCGCCGTGAAACGCAGCCAATAGATTTATTATTAAAAACAAAAGTTAATTTGCATCGCATTCGCACCGCGTTACTTTTCACGTTACTTTTGTTTATATATTACTAACACTACTGTGCAGACTACTGAATTATTACTACATAAAAAATTAATACACGTATAACGAATAGTTTAAACTTCAACTCGAATGTTTAAACAGATGTTATTGCAATATCGGCAATATCAGATTATACGTAAAAGCACTTGTTTCATATATTGGAAAATTCTATAAGCTTAATGATGTCGCTACACTAATAGTTCTGCTATGTTTCGCAATGAACGTCCAAAGTTTAACTTACTTTATTACTTTGTTTATTAACGCGGTACTTCGCTCTCCTCGGTGCGTTTGAAACACGATTTCTAAGCGAAAGCTTCCTGCCTTTCTTCGTCGGATTTAACTTTAACTTCGTCGCAATTTTCATCATGTTTCAAAGTTTTGTTACCCTTCCCTCTGAAGTTCATGTAATACAATATTAGTAAATAATATTTTATACATATATATGTCAATATAATTTTTCCAAACATTTTATTTCCAACGGTATATCATGAAGGCCTCGGACTAGATTTAAAAAAAGAACCCTTCTTATATCGCTTTTATATCGCCTTCCTTCGCGTCGTTCTAACATTCGACGTATTTGCTATCTAGATGGAAGCTTAAGGAAGACCGCTAGTCCATTTCACGATTGCCTCAATTTCTCCTCAAAGAGATACATATGAAAGTCCCTGAATGTGTTCTTGCAATTACAAGTTTCGCGTAGGTATATAAAGTTCAATTGAATAATTCAAATGTCTTCTATTTTCAAGATACGTTTCTAATAATATCTTTTAATTGTAAATTATTAAATTTTCTTTTTGTAGAATTTGTCTTGATTATGATTTATTGATACAGGACTTAAAATTATTTATAATGCATTGTGCCGCTCGTTAAGGCATTGCGTTTCTCAATACATCCAACAAAAGAATCCCTAATTTCCATAACAACGCAGTGTAGATTCTTTAATTTAAAAGTCAAATCCGTTTCTTTTTCTTAAAGCTCACGACGCTGTATTTTTTAACGCGAATATTTACGGAAGATCTCGCGCGCCTTTCTTCGCGCATTTTGTGTGCACGCTAATTCAAACGTTTTTCTTTTCTCTCTCCTTTTTTCTCCAATTTCCGTCTCCCATTCGGGAAACTGCTTCATTTCAATATTTGTCCTCCACCGCGTCAAATCTACGAAATATAAAACGGGTGCTTAACTTCGAGATTTCTATTTCCGGCAACCTCATTGCCAGCGATTTTAATCTCTCTGCTCTCTTTTTTTCCTGTGGCGATGGAAACGTCGTCGAATTGAGATAAGTTCGCGACAAAAATCGTACGGAATTAAATTGCATTATGACTACATCTCTGTGAACTTGTTGAAAAATGAACTCGTTAAGAAACCAATTTTCGATCTCGACTCGATCCCGACGCAGTCTTTAACCTTTTGTCGAAACTTAATCGATATGAATAACTTGGTTTTTGTGCATCGAGAAATGCCATCATTTACATAATGAAAATGCGTTGGAACATCGAGAAGCGACACTTGTAGAGCTTTATCGATTTGATATGAAAGTTAGGCGGCATCTCATTGTCAGACTATTTCCAGTGTAGTATCTAGGTTTGCACTGTTGAGATTTCTTGCTCGACGTTCGCAAGGACGATTATTCCCTAGCAATTGTCACACCTCCGTACCTGATATAATCCATTAACGACGCGGCTGACTCGCACGCGTTATTTATCGGGAACAGCGCGCGCGAGTGCAATGCGACGAACAGTATAGAGTAACCGAAGGAATTTCGTAATTGCATCTGTAATTGGAATTTCTTTGAGTCAAAGCGCAAACACGATCATGGCAGGCGAGAAATCAATTTGACGGAATAGCGTGAAATAACACAACATGTGCGCCTAGAGTAATCAAACGCTATTATGGTAAATTAGCGAAGCTAATTTAACGAACTGTCAAAAAATGTCAATCAGAGATAATTATTACTGTCGAATCTCGAACAAGTGTATTATAATTATATTGACTCGAATGTTTGCAATGTGAAGATTTAATTTCACGATGCTTTGAAATATAAATTTTAAGAAATAGTTTTTTACGTTTTTTTAAGCTATTTTACTTTTTAAGAAGAAAGGTATTCGCCAGAGAAGCGTTCTCTCTCTCTCTCTCTCTATCTTTATATATAATAATTTATATATTTTTACATTCAGATGATACATCAGATCAATTCTCAAAATTTGGATTTTTTCGCTTATTATGCATACATTTTTATTAAAATGTACTTGTGCTTTTTGAAGTCAAATGCATTCACTCGAACTTCGTTGTCAGGGGCATCGCAGCAAAAGGGTTAAACCAATATAATTATATTGGCTCGAATGTTTGCATGTGAAGATTTAATTTCACGATGCTTTTGAAATATAAATTTTAAGAAATAGTTTTTTACGTTTTTTTAAGCTTTTTTACTTTTTAAGAAGAAAGGTATTCGCCAGAAGCGCTCTTTCTTTCTCTCTCTCTCTCTCTCTCTCTCTCTCTCTCTCTCTGTCTATCTTTATATATTTTTACATTCAGATCATACATCAGATCAATTCTCAAAATTTGGATTTTTTTTCGTCTATTATGCATACATTTTTATAAAAATGTATACTTGTTCTTTTTGAAGTCAAATGCATTATCACTCGAACTTCGTTGTCAGGGGCATCGCAGCGAAAGGGTTAAGTGAGCTGCAGTAGAAGCTTTATAATAAGTTCATATAATAAGAATTTTAATTGCAATACTTCTTCAAAAATATTTTTTAAAATGTTTCTTTTGCAACAATTTGGAGATCGATTGTTGTTAATTGAGGTCATATAAAAATTTTATAGCCTTTGTATTTAATTCGGCATCGAATAAATAGCGATAAAATTCTTATAAGGCCACTTGGTGAAACGGCTTTGTCTCCGCAAAATGGACAAATCAATTTGCTTATATTGTCTCTCCACTCGCAGTTTCATGATATCTACATTCAAAACGCATTTTTATGCAAGTACACCCACATGCATCCCATCTTTGTGAATGAATCGCGATCGCTTTACAAAAAGTTGAAAATAGAGATGTATATTTGCATCCGTGCACTCTTTCTCTCTCCCTTTATCTATCTCTCTGTCTCTTTTCCTATCTCGCCCTTCTCTTTAATTCGACATTCGTCTGGTGTACGTGACAATAATAAACTCTGCACCGCCGATAATGCTTTTAAACGTCCATGAATGTCGCAATTAAACGTTGATTGCCTAGTCCTGGTGTTGCAACCGCGGCTGATCGTTTCCACTTTCTTTTCTCTTCCGTTCGTCGCTTTTACAAATTTGCTTTACAAAGCTATCGACATATTTTTCCCCCGCTAAAAATTGTTCCGCTAAGTGCAGTTGTCTGCGTCACTGTTGATTGGAACATTCGGCGGTTTTCAAACGCAGAATAACGGTTTGAATAGCAGAGCATTTACAATTGCACGCCATTGATATGAATCATACCATATTGTTCTTTTATCAAATAGATATATAGAAAGATTTAAATCTCTTTTTTTTAAAGCAGCAAGTTTATATAAAGAACATTATTCCGTCTAATTTTTATCCAACTAAAGTTTATCCATTTAATTTTATAAAAGATAAAGTTAGGATTAAATGATTCAGCCAGAAAATCTCAATTAGATTGCGGTAATTTAAACAAAAATATTTTGTACAACCAAAATCATTTTTACATTTTCAATTTAGCCAGCAAGTTCATTGCCAAATCAATTTAACATCAATCGCGGATTTTTTTATCCTTCATAAGCTTTACGTTAAAATTAAATGAAGTATTAGAATTATCGGAATTTCAGTTACATTACTACCCGAGAAATTAAATTTTGCAAAATATTCTTTGACGTACAGTTCCACTTTATTATTTATTTTTCCCGATAAAATTTAAATACGTAATGAAACTGTTCACGATGCTATATATAGGGTAGGATTGGGTATTATGAGCACTGCGCAGGTAATATGAGCACCCTTTATATATCTGTGTGTATCGGTTAGTACTAGTAGTGCCATTTGCATAGTGAAAAAATACATCTGTCTTCCCAATATGCTGCGAGGTTTACAATAATTTTATTTACTTCAGAAATTTATCAAATTAAATAAGCACCCAAGGAGAACAGAAAAGTCAAAATAATGTCAATTTGACATCATATTGACCAAATTTATGTCATTTTTTGGTCATGATTGAAATCTCGATCTAAAAATCAAAAAGACACAATAAAAAAGGAGTCAATATAAAGTCATTTTTAAGTCATCTGAGATCGAAATTTCAATCATGACCAAAAATGACATAATTTGGTCAATATGATGTCAAATTGACATTATTTTGACTTTTCTGTTCTCCTTGGGCAGGTACGTGCTCATAATACCCAAGGTGCTTTTAAGGTGTTCATAATACCCAATCCTACCCTATATATATATATATATATGTATATGTATATAATAACTACGATAGCCTAGATGTAAGAGGAAATCGACATTTTCTGAAAAGCAAGATTTTAATTTTTATTCAATTTAACTAACGTTATTCTATGGAATGGGCTAGGAACTGCTATATGCTAGGAATTTCTCCAAACCTTATTTGTGAAATGATAAATAGCTTCACACATTCCATTGGCCAATCCCAAAGTCCGTTGTTAAGCACATTATTATAATCGGCAAACATAAGTTTGCACTCTCCTCCGAATAGAACTAAGAGGGCTTTCATCTACGAATCTATATTTGTCGTACGACGCAGAGTTAAAGCACATGTATCAATGAACGGAACGGGCGGGGGGGCTCCATAAGGAAACCGAGCTTTTTGCCGGGGAAAGTATCGTGGGCAGTTTCATTACGTGTTTAAAACTGGCTCTCAATCGAAAGGGATGAACAAGGACAGCGCGTTATCCTTAGTTCATTCAACTATTTGAATGCAGGAAGCTCTTTCGTGCGCGAGCGAGGAGATCAGACGGAGTGTATTTTATATTGGGTAAGCGATTTACGTTTCTCATGCCCTCTCACAAGGCTATTCTCACGACTCTAATCTTCATTCAACTAAATCCCGGTTGCGTGGGTACGATTTTTCCGCGAAACGTCGCGGGACGTAATGAAAGGAAGGAAAAGTGTCCGGCGATCCTTTGGGAAATCGACCGAAATGAATAAACTAGGAAGGAACTAATGAATGTGTGCGCGCGTAATCGTGTGCGTGTGTGCAGGATGCAATGAAATATATTACAAGACGATGATTGTTTACTAAGTTTACTTCAACAAACCGCGATACGGCGTATGGAGCGCGGATTCCTACGTGGCAATCTCGGTGTTTGGCTTCGCGCAATGCCGTAAAATTGCGAACAAGAATTGCAATAAATATTTGAAGAACACAAGATATCCTAGATTTCCCGTGCTTCCTTCTATTCATATTTTTTTTAGTCCACAAATTGATTTGCCGCCAAAATCCTGCGCAGATACATCAATGTAAATAAAATAGATTTATTCCTCTAAAATCAAACCACAGAGGAGGAGATTTAACTTGTTGCAAGCGAGAAAATGTTGCGGGTATCGGACTCGTCTCTCTAAAACTGTCCAATTAATAAACGACACCTACGCACGTAATGAACGAGCTAACTAGATCTGCTCCGTCACAAGTTTCAGAGGGCCTGATGCAGTAATATAGATAATCCAATTGACTCTTCTCCTAAATGCTTCGTTATAATAATCGGGAAATTGTAATTCTATTTCAAAAATACGGAATCAAGCATGCGAACTGATAACGGATTTATCTGATTTTATAATACTTGATCGACGTATCGGAAATGAATGTTATTCACAATCGTTATGAAGAAAATGCATTCGCAAGAATTAAATGTCAATTTATGTCACGACATCGGCGAGCAGGCAGCGAATAGAGCGAGACAGTGTGCGAAGTAAAGGAGACATACGATAAAATAATCGAATTAAAGGAAGAAATCAATCTTTTGCAAAAGGACGATAAAGAGAGCGTAGGGCAAAGAGACGAGTGAAGAAGAGGAGCAAGTTGGCTCGGCAAGAGTTTACAAAAATTTGTCGGAGAACGATATTGTAACATAACATCGGACGTGCTGATACGTTCTGAAAGAAAAAGAAAAAAGAATGATCACGAACGTCAGAAGCAGAAACCAAAGAAAAGCGAAATGATACAGATCGCAAGAACGAGTTGCGAAAAAAGTTAAAAACATTGATAATTTCCATTAATGTGTTGAATTTCATTGTTACTATCATTATTTTTTTCCTTATTTTATTCTTGATATTCAAGAAGTATTCAGAAAAAATATTCACGCTCCATCTTTTTTCGTATTTTATATTACAATTAAGATTAAAGTATTTAAATTGTATTATTCACTAATTCAAAATTATAGATCTCTTTATAAATATAGAATCTTAGACAGTATATTATAAAATATGCAGTAATTAAATTAAATCTCTTAAAAAGCATCGTTGTGATGAAAGTATCTTTTTCCTTTTTTGATATGACGCATATACTTTCTGTTTCCTTGGAAAAAATATCGTCCATCTTAAAATGATGGATTCAGTTCTTTTTAATCTTGGCAATGTCATATCCTGATCAGGATATAATTTCGATAACGACTGTTTTATATATACTGACGGTACTAAAATTCGTAACATCGATTCCTTCCCGCGTTCTGGTTATTCTCTTACCTTAAGGCATACCTAAAAGGCAAAGAGCATCGGGGCGTATCTTTAATCTCGTCTGGATTCTCTTGAGCGCTCATTATTTTTATCGTCAATTTATCTTTCGTTCTGGTGTTAACTTCCAAGACAAAAAGACTGTCCATTTCGTCACGACGAATAGATACAGTTCGATTCTTATACTTTCTCCTCTCCACTCTTGAGGACGTCGCGATTCCTTGCCTGACTAACTCACTAAAACTCCGATATCTCCTAATTAACCTTCTGCGATGCTGTTCTCCGCTCATTACCTAGTTGATGATAATGAAGAAGTTGCATTATTTAAAAACGAATCTATTATAGTTAGGCACAAATAAGGAAAAACATGAATTTCGAATAAAGAGAGAGAGAAAAAGATGAATGAGGAAACATATATATTTGCAATTATAAATTATATACCTATTTAAAAAATAAAAAAATAAAGCGAGACTGAATGTGTGTGTTGTAAAATGGAATAATTAGATCATTTAAGAAATGTATTTATATATTTCGGTTTTATCGAATCTCTTGGATTAGACATTATATCTATGTTGCCCGGATATCGTTAATAGACAAAATAACAATGGTAAATTTTTCAATCTCCATTTAAATTTCTCAACTGATAATCCATGCACGCGTGCGTTTACACATTTGTCAATGAGACAAACTGAGGAAATAAGTTCCACGGTCTATCGATTACCGTTCTCATCTTGTCGTTTTTTTTATCGTTTTGCAGGACACTTCCTCAGAAACTACAGCACGTACGCGGGAAATGTAACGTGCGGAATGAACAAAAGTGAACTTGATGAAGAATTCCTTTACGAGTTGTAATTTTATCTACGACGTAAAATAAGACTGTTTCGGGACTTCATAAATCAATTGAGTCACATTGTACACTATTTCTAAAATTATAATATTACGATTGACATGATTATGAGAGCAATTGTATAGAACAGTAATGTTCAACCCGCAACCCGCCTGTAAATTTTTTGCGGCTCATAATGTTTATAGTTTTACAGTTTCATTTCAGATGTATTTTTAAAAATTTATATTTAAAAATGTAGCTTATTTTATAAATGAACGACATGTTTGTAAAATATTATTTTTTTATTTTAAAAAATAAACATAAAAAAATAAACATTATGCGGCCCGAAAAATGTTGCCTATTTCTGAAAATGGCTCTCAGCTTAAAAAAACATCACTGGTATAGAACAACAGGCAACTAAATCATATAGTGTTTCATTCAAATTACATAAATATCACGAAATTATCAGGGACATAAAAAAATGTTTTAGATAGAAATCGAAGATCTTGAAGGAAATATATCGATATAATTTCTTGAAAGAAAAAAATGATGATTTTCAAAATACGTTTACTTTTACATAAAATCACACTTTTTTAAATCACAAGATTTTCTGCGAAGTGTGCCTACTTAAATTGAAAATACTTCGTTGTAACATGAAAATTTCATTTGTTAGATTTTAATCCTTTCATCTTGATTTTATTACAGGTAGTGCCAAAAAGAGCGGCTTTATTATTCGATCAATTGCTGGTAGCTCTACAGAAGGTAGTCGATAATCAGGGAAAAGGTTCAGTTGGAAGCAAAGGTATAGGAAGCAAGTCACCGGTGCATCGTTTCCCAGCTGCCAACTCAGAAATCGTTCCTGTGGCGGATGACCAAACGGTAGCGAATTCGGTATTAACTTTTAAACAATCCTATTCGAGAATATCTTGATATCACGAACCACATGGTAAGACGATCGAATATTATCTATATACTTAATCGTATTCTTATTTTAATATTACACTTATTCTTGCAAACAGTATTATTATTTTAGCATTAAAATAAAAAAAATTTTATTCTTTCAACACAATAAAAAAAAAGTTCGATCATGTAGAGTGCAGTGTGGTTTGAAAGTTCCGTTTAACAATCTCTGCAAGAAATTATCACATATTAATGGCGCATTTTATATATTTCAATTTTTATTTTAAATATAATAGTACAATTTTCGTGCTACGAGAGATAAATGATAGAAAAAATAGTACGAAGGATTGAGAAATAACTCATTTCTCGATCCTTCGTACTACCGGTATTACCGAAAAATTATATGTATACCG
>NJRQ01000240.1:134695-147523 GCA_003063805.1 Aphaenogaster ashmeadi | reverse complement strand
TCCGACACGACTTACAACATCCAATGGGTGCATCCAGATGCAAGAGCTCACTGAGCGCTCAGTGAGCAATTGTGCTTCTGAATGCACCCAGTGTAGACCCAGCCTAAGACCGTCTTAAGTACAATCTTGAGATGTCATGAACCAATCACAGAGCCGTATTAGCGTCTTAAGACGTTACTTAAGACGATCTTAAAATAAGAACGGACTATGAATACCGGCCTAAGACCATCTGAGACTCACATTGTAGATCCCGCAAAAGTTTCGTTCGTGAAATCTGCGAGGGGAACTCCGTAGGATTGCGAATTGCGAGAGATCTCCGAAGAGGACGCGAGACTTTACCGCCGAATTTCGCAACCATGTTCGCCAGCAGATGGCGATTAACATAAGGCGTCGGCAGAATGATAAACTACGTCGCGACCTTCAAGTCCGTGTCCAATCGTCGGTGACCTCCGAGACTTTTCAAATTTGAACTGCAAAATCGATCGACTGTTATTGTTTAAAGCCTGAGGTGGGATCGCAGCTGACCGGATCCGCGGAGGATTCACGCGGTTGCGGAACGATGAAGGGCTGCTGATTCGTCCGTCTCCTGAATTGCTCGTCGGACCGTTCACCGCGATCGGAACAAAGGACTTACGATGTTTACGCCGATCAAGCCCAAGGGCTACGTCGTGCTGAACGACACGGTGTTGAACACGCCGCAGCCGCAGGCTACGTCGACTGTTCGGAGAAAAAGCACGTATGTTCTCTTAGGCGTTCTCTGAAAAAAAAATACCACCCGCGAGTCACACAACAGGCGTTTCCGTTAGGGCCCTTCCCTTCTCTTTTGAGCCTTAATCGTGGTTCGAATCGATTCTTGTCCTGCTATTCCATCGATTCTTCGTGTCTAATATTCGTTCTTACACAGAGAATCGCATGAACCATGGTTCACTACACTTTAGGTAATATTTACAACAGTAGGTTTCAAAGATATATTTTGCTTCAGACTGGAGAGCAGATTCAGCGACAGGCTGCACTCGAGCGAGGAGAGAGGCAAACAGGATCTGCCATACGAGAATGAGCCGACACAGAAAGAGGATATTTCATTAGGTCTTCTTGATAACATGTCAGGTAATAAGATCCTTCAAATTTATGAGCAATGTCAGCAGAATTGTATTAACATGTGATATCGTTGGCAGGTCTCACAAATGTAAGTATAGCGGGGGGCGAGCAGAAATCGAATTATTCCAACGATATGGAGCTTGAACAGGCCAGGAGACTTCTTCGGAGGTGTAGCGATACAAAGAACTCTTTAACTATGGGTAAATAGAAGAAAGATTTGTGAGAATACCTATGCATATGAATTTTATTTATACAAAGGTAATCATGTAATTGTTCCGGACAATTGTTTCAGACACAAATAAAGAAAATAATGTCAATGTGCAAAATATAACTGGTAATATGCCTGTTCCAAATTTTGCTCTACCGATCAAGGCTTACATGTCTGAATTGGACAGAGAATGCAACATGAATCACTCATTGAGTAAAGTTAGTACAACTAGTGTAGGTATCTGGTGATTTACGTATCTGATTTCGAAACTAGAATATTTTAGAAAAGTTAAATTCCACAGGTTACTTTTGAACCTAATGAAATAACGGCACGTTCGTCTGGCGTCAGTAGCAGTACTAAGAGACAGTCTCCTGTAAACAAATCTTTCAATGGCATCGGTTTCAATGAAGATGACATAATGGCACAATTTAATAACGATATAATGGCAGTGCTCAATAACGAAGAATTTCTATCTGGCTCAAAAATGGCTGAACAATTATCAATTGACGAGGTTCGCTGGCAGCAAAATCAAACATATTGTATGCCAGTCATGAATACGGAAAAACAGAAAGTAGATTTTGGTTCTCTTTCTGGTATCATTGGAGAGTTAGATTTATCAATAGAGTGCGTATACTTTTGTTGTCTGTATGTGTTATATAAAATGCATGTAATAAGGTAATGTCTAAATTATAGATCTTGTGCTGGGCGGAAAGTATCTGTTGGCCAATACTTTGAACGTAAATCCGGTAATATAGGAATGTTGGAAAATAATCAAAAAGTAAGACCCAGTCTTGGTGCTATTTTGGAAACTCCCATAAGAAAGAGCAACTTACAAGCATTAGTTGAGTCGACTATTATGACGGATGGTAATTATAGATAGTTTTTTTAAATTAAATTAAATCTCTACATTGCGTACACAAAAGACTATCTTATAGCAACAGCATTGTCGGCGGATTTGGCAGAGAAAGAGCAAACGCTTATTCCTAATGCAACAAGGGACATAGATGAAAATAGTATCATAAGTTTAAGCACTATTGTTAATACTTTACAAGACGTTAATAGCGGGACGCCGCGACGATTGGTTGATCAACTTTTGATGGCACAAAAGAAGAAAAACACAGTAATACAGGATAATGCAAGAAAAGAAACTTTAACATTGCCTTCTGATGAAAAGTCTATCCTAGCAATACCTGCTAAGAATTCTAACAAATTTGATGACATTAATATAGAGAATCTTTCAGCGAAATTGTCACTAGACAGTAAAACTAAAAATGAAACTGCAAATGAAATTGTTGATATAAAAGAGGAGCGTATGAGAATGTCATTTCCTTCAGATAAAAATGTGAAGGAGGCTGAATCCTTCACAAATGTATATAAAAAGAAAGTATTAAAAGAGGAAGCGTGTAATGAAAACGTGATATCTTCATTTGATCAAGACGTAGGTATGTAAATTGAGACTTCCGTGAGACATTTATTATATATCTTCTTCTTATCAGCACGTCTTGCCAGACTGCCTTTTGTGACTCTAAGAATTTTCGTGGCAAGATACTCTCGGTGGTTTGCCATTGGTTTACGAGATCGAATAAAATCCGATTTTGATCGGATTTGAACTCGAGTCTTCAACTCGTAGAGCAAACGCACAACTTTCTGCGTAAAGATCGTCACTATATATCTATATTTGTTATTTTTTTGTTGATTTTATTGCACGATATAATGTTCCAATTTCAATATGTTCATATCTTTAACATTTTGTATACATTATATTTGATTTTATATATATGTAAAAGGTTTTTAATATATGATTTTTTAACAAAGGTATATCGTCAACATCAGATCATACGTTTTCTTTACAAAATTCTGCATTACCATGCAGTGACAAATTGACTGCATTGTCTAACGTACCACTTAAAATGAACAGAAAGAGTTTTGATGAAGAAAGCTACAATGATCTGAATATACAAAGCAAAGAAATGATGAGTGAAAAGAATATTTCTAATAGTATGATAGGCTCAATGCTCTCAGTGAACACAAATATGGGAATGCAGTCTGATTCAACAAGTACGATTTATTTAATTATTCATTCTCTTTATGATAAATATGATAGATATGACAATATTTTTTCTTAATTTTCAGAAAGTGTGATTTTTGGTAGGAATACAGAAGAATTATGCAATTGTATTGTTGGTATGACGAACGAAGTTAACATTGAACTTATAAACAATGGAGATAGATGGATCACATATAGTTTTAAATTAATTGAAGCATTAGGAGATACGCAAAGTATTGAATTAAATATACCTTCAGAAGCAAATTTAATAAAACCTAATGGGACGCGATCTACAAAGGTATAATTATCTGCTGAAAACAAATCTTATTTGTGTCGATAATTATTGGACTATTGGACTTCTTTCAGATTGAAATGAAAGTAACAAAGATGTGCAAACCAATATTCGTAGTACTAAATATATTTTTATCCGATATGGTAGCAAAATCAAAATGGTCTATGAAGCACATGATCTTCGTTAATCCGGAACAACTTGAACTCGATATCATATGCCCTTTTGACAAACAGGAATTGGATTTTCAATACATTGCAGAGGAGACACCGAAAGTTCTGCCTGTAACATTTCATAACAAAAACAATGTTGATGTGCCTGTGAAGCTCTCTATACTGCATGTGAGATACGAATCTACTGAAGTATAATTAGATCAATGTATTGAAAACTGATTAATATATACTGATTTTAACTCTCATAGGATGGACCAAAAATGTTTAGTGTTGATGAACCAACGCATTTAGTACTTAAACCACTTGAGAAATTTACTTCTAATATAAAGTGTGAAAAATCACGATCTATGTCAATAGGTAAGCATTTCTTTTTCATACTGGATGAACTCTTTATATACATATGTTCTTTTATTGGAGATAAGAAAATTTCGTTGAACAGATTCTCCACAGAGACAGCCACAATATTGGAAGAGCAAACTAATTATACATGTACAATACGAAGATAATACTGTATTACTCAGGAAAGAAATACCTCTCTACGCACAAATAGGCATTTGTAAAATCCAAATCGATACGGAAACACCTATAGTTATTCCAAGACAGCAAGGCAAATTGATAAATATCATTAACTCTGGAAATGTGGCGACTCACGTGTCCGCTACTATCGTACCAATTGAAGGGTGTTCAAACACGCAAGATTTTTCTATAAAACCAGATGATATATTTCTGCAAGTTGGAGAGAGAAGTTCATTCTTAATTGTATATAAAACGCAATTTTATAATGCAAATTCTGTAGATAATGAAAGGTGACAATCAATTTGTAAATTATGAATTTATTTATCTATTATACTATTTAGTTATTTATTGTTATTTCTTCAGGTATGCAAAGATTAAGTTAGTTGCCGGTAACAATGTTTACCACTACATCATAAGAACCGAACACAAATCATTAGAATCAGAAAAAGAAAATTATTTACGTTGCCATACGCCTAATAACGTTGTATCTCTAAGTCCAGCAACATCGCCACAAAGTGTAACTTCTAATAGGTAACTTCATAAATTTATATACATATAATAATCAATAATAATATATAATTATCGTAATAATAAGCAATCTAAAATAGATTTTAATTTATGTATAGATCTGGACCTTGCGATAGAAATTCTCCAATTAGTACGGTATCTAGCATAGCTGTAACAGGAAATATAATTCCGATCAGAGCTACACATGCTGCCCTAGTGTGGAATAGTGTAAAAACAGGAAAAAGTGAGACTAAAGAATTTACGATTCGCAACACAAGCAATAACAAAGTTAAAATTCAAATAGACATATGTGATGAGAGTAAAAGTTTTAAGGTATTGCATGTACATATATATATATATATTTTTAATATATATATATATATATATATATTTAATTTATATATATTATATTATCCGAAGAGAAAGAGTTATGGAATTTATATCGATAAATATCTTATAGTTCCTTGGAGATAAACAGACTATTAACACAAGCATGGTACTCGCAATGCAACGTCAAGAAATTAAAACACTCGCAGTTGCGTTCAGCCCGTATTGTGTAGGCCCAGTAGTTGGAAAAATTACTATCAAACATTATACAAGAGAGAGCAATGATTCTCAGCAGTACAAAAGAGTGCGTATATTTAATGCTAATATTAAACATTTTAATTTATTTTTTAATAAGCTTGGAGGAATTTACAATTTAAATTGACAGATACCTTTGTATGGATATGGCGGCTGCAGCAAAGTAAAAGTCGCGGGTACATTTAAAGATTCGAGTGGAAAAATGTGGTTATCACTTGGTAATTTGTATTCTGAAACTACAACTTTAAGCGCAAATATTAGATTGGATAATATTGGCGACTTGTGCTCATTTGCCAAGATCACAGTTTTACCAAAAGGTATGATATCTAATTCCTCTACTCTCTCTATACATTACATACTTTATATGTATGAGTTTGTATATATGTATGTATGAGTTATATAAAGATAATTGCATTTATATATATTTTAGTTATTTCTCCAATAATGGATTCTAGTTGGCATGTAAATCTAAAGGAAGTAATACTTAATTCTAAAGAATCTCAGCAAGTAACAATACAATTTCATCCGAAGAAAGAAGACTTTGCGTTATTACAACGTTCGGAAGTGTCGCATGTCGCAACGATAAACATCACCTATGGTGATGAACCGACTCGCTGGCGAATACGCAGGTAAAACATGCGCTATATATTGAGACAAATGAACATTTAGTGTTAATTTTCGTCGCTGGTAAACTCGTACTGTGTTTTTTCCCCCTAGATTGTACAATAAAATGAAAGAGTTAGGTGAATCGACTGGAAATGAAAATGAGGCATTCAAAAATATTGTGCATCCCATATGTAAAGCTTTCCCCGGGGAGCAACCAATTCGTGGCTTAACGTCAATTCGCGATTCTGTTGTAAGTATATACAATTATTTATCTTCATTACTGTTTATGTAATAATGACAATGCGTATTTAAATAGCAAAACATAAGTGATCTGTGCACCGGTGTTCATCAATATGAGATAATGCTCACGGTGGAAGCGTGCGCGGACGATACCTTGCCTGTACATTATGATACTGATGAATCGGAGATGTATCAATCTCTGATAAGTGACACTACTCATATGGACGAAGCGGGTGGAGCAAGTTTCTTTGCTTCTCAGTAAGAGAAATTCTTTTTATTCATTCGTATATGCATATTTTTTTCTTACTGTACTATGCAACATTAAGCAGATAGTTTTTGGTGAAATGCTAACTTAGAGATTCCTTGTTAAAATATTTTGTTACATAGAACCATGGCAGAATATGAAGTTCAGCATTCTGAATTGCAAGGAGATCAATTCACTGTAACTCCGTCCACCATCGTTCTCAACCCACCAGCACGGAATGAAGCAACTGTGACTGTTTTTAGCTTTTTCAAAACAGCCGAGCCGTTCCAAACCAGTCTTTCAAATTCAGATTTCAGTGTTGTTCCCGCAGAAGGAATGTTACCCAGCAAAAAGGGCTTTCCTCTAAAGATACAGTGTTCACAGAGAATAGAACGTAATATGCAGGCTGTACTTGAGATTTACACAGAAAATAATAAACAGGATGTGTTGATCAAAGTCGTCGTGAGGCGACAGTAATCGAATATATCTGCGACAATCAGAATATTTATTTATGTAATTATTGTAATTGATGAGATTTTTACAAAAGCGATATTTTATTAATGCAAGACCAATTTTTAACAAACTGTCACGCGTTTTTTTTTAATACATTCCTCGTTACTCCAGTCTGTCCGTAACTCCTTAAATTTATCGCAGAAGTTGTTGATAACGAAGTAATTTTAAATTGTGTATTGTGCTTCTCTTTTAAAGCTAATATTATCGAAACCATATTTTTCACGTCGTCGATGCCTGAGTGTAGACGTCCTTTTACCGGAAGGTTTAATCGCGCAAGCATGTCCTTTAAGCTCTTCGGGTAATAGCCGGTGGATTCGCAAAACGTCGACTTCAGGTCTATCCACTGCTTGAATTGATCCGATAGAGTAATGCCATCCAAATCGCACTGACTCGGCAGCATGGTTTTCAAGTCCCAATTGCCGCACGTGACGAACGAGCTCTTTTCAAGTTTGTCAAAGTACCCTTCCTTAGTCAACCACTCGCAGAATTTCGGGAACACGTCTGCGAAGTAAGGTTGATCGTCCACCATCTCCTGCATGATCCCGGTCAATTCTGTGCAGAACGGCGTGAGGATGGGACGGACTCTGGGTTTCACATATGTGTGAAACACGTCCCTCACCTTCCAATCGTGGGTGGACAGCACCGCGCACGGTAGCTCGATGATTTCCTGCGGCCTGAGCACCTCGTGCCTCTCGCACGTGGCCTCGAAGTCCATCACGAGGAGGTACTCGAACTTTTGCGCTATTCCCTCGGAGGAACGATCGATCATCGTTCTGGGATACTTTCGGAGAACTCGGTGAGCCATATTTATCTCCCGTACGAGCGGATCATGTCCCTGTGTGGTTTCCAAACAAAATAAACGTTTTAGATCGAGTCGCCTAGCCTAGTTCGTCCCTTATTTACTCAGTTTTTCAGTAACCTCATTATACTTGTTTGTTCAATCGGTCGTGAATCGGTTTACCGCGAGGCTAAATTTCATGCGAAGCACGCAAATTTATTATTACAACGTCAAGCGGTCAAGTCTGTCGCTCAGCCAGTCTATTGCACAGAATCAAGTTTTAAAAACAGATAAAGCCTGATCTACAATATGCTCTTTGTTTCCTGTTTCTTAGAAATTAATCCAATCCTGTTCGATTATTCTTCTTAAAATCAACTGCAATTGGTTAATTTCTAAAGAAACAAGAAGCAAAGAGCACATTGTAGATCAGGCTTTAGCCTTGATTCCTGGCAGGAGACGTCGAGAACTATCGATAGTTGCCACCATCGATAGTTTTCGATGGTAAAGTCCTTAACTATCGATAATTATCGATAGTTTTCGATAGTCGAAAAATTAAAAAAAAGTGCAATCACCACAAATTTATATAAAAATATATATTTAAAAATGCAAGACAATCTGAAAAATGAAAATGATTTATTTATTTGTTGGAAAGTGAGGCAAAGTTTTTGTGCAAGAATGTAAGCATATGAACACTATTTAGTTTTAATCTGGAACGTCGCTCTGATACAATTATGGGCGAGTTTTTTAAATTCATCGATTGATCAATCGCATTATGCGCAAAGACAACTTTGCTCTGTAAAAGCTGCATTAGCGCATAATGCGATTGATCAATCGATGAATTAAAAAACTCGCCCTATATTAAAGGTACCGTTTCATGCGCAGCATGCTGCTGCAACAGTTCGCTGCTATTGGTTGAAAATTTGTAACTGGATGACGCAAAATAAATTTCACTATTCGCTTCATCGCTGTGAAGAGTGTGAAGAGTGTGAAGTTCAACTGAACGAACAGCAAAGCAGCATAGCTGAAAAAGAACACGCAATTTCTGTATGGGGATTCAGCCCGAAGGCCATAAGCAGTTATAATAAAAAAAATAGTCCTCTCTATAGACGCATAAGCAAAAAATGGCATTGAGTGAGGTATAAAAATATATTTATCTTATTAAATTTTTGTATATTGACAATAATATAGATTTTAAGAATTGAATTGTTGCAGCTACCCCTTTTCATGAGCAGCAAATATGTTTGGTCACGTGACTGATTTGCTGCTGCAGCATACTGCGTATGAAAAGGCACCTTCAGTCTATGCAAGGAACTGTCATCGCCATGTTCTGCGCGATCGGCGAAACCGGCGAAAGAACGCGCGGCAAGAATATAACCTTCAAATTGTTTAAACGATTCGAAACGTTACGAGCCGGCGATTTTCTAGCACGATGACGTCCAGCAGCGAAAAGCTTATGAATTTACCATGGTGAGTACGAGACGTTCGAGGCGTCGATCAGGGAGCATCGACTAAGAATCTTCTTTTATCTCAGGGTCGAGAAGTATCGTCCGAAAAGCCTGGACGAGCTTATTTCCCACGAGACGATAATAAAGACGAGTAAGTAAATGAGCTCAAGTAAACAACGTAACGCGTAGACGCACGCGTTTTATTATACGTTAAGGAAGGAACTGCTTGTTACAGTAAACAAATACATTGATGAGAATCAACTGCCGCATCTTCTTCTGTATGGACCACCTGGGACGGGAAAGACCAGCACCATACTGGCTTGCGCTCGTAAACTCTATACTCCAGCTCAATTCAATTCGATGGTTGTGTATCTGCTGAACAATTTCATGTCTCTTTATTTTGTTGGTGCCTCTTGCTTTATTTATATCATGTGTTTAGGTGCTAGAACTAAATGCTTCCGATGACAGAGGCATAGGTATTGTGCGAGGCCAAATCCTGAGTTTTGCTAGTACAGGCACTATGTATAAATCTGCGTTCAAGTTAATTATCCTGGACGAAGCCGACGCTATGACGACCGACGCTCAGAATGCACTCAGGAGAAGTAAGCGTTATCTCAATATTTGTGGATCATAGAATGTTTACATCTCAGATATTATCAGAGATATTATTTCCAGTTATTGAGAAATATACGGATAATGTGCGTTTTTGCATTATATGCAACTATCTCAGCAAGATTATCCCAGCTTTGCAGTCTCGTTGCACTAGGTTTAGATTCCTGCCTCTTGCGGCGGAGCAAATAATACCAAGACTGAATCATGTCATTGAAGCAGAGAAGTGAGTGAAGATCCATTTTATATCTAATTATGTGAGTCTCTTGTTTGTCCTAAGATCCTTTGTTAATGGACAATTTTGTAGTTTAAAAGTTACGGAGGACGGGAAGGAAGCATTAATGACGTTAAGTGGCGGTGATATGAGGAAGGTAATAAGCGTACTTCAAAGTACATGGTTTGCTTACGGTATGGTGAATAATGTGAATGTGTACAATTGTGTTGGACATCCGTTACCTAGTGACATAAATAATATTGTAAACTGGTTGCTGAACGAGTCTTACGACACATGCTACAAGAGTATCCTTTTATAATAATAGAAATTTTATAAATTCTTTTTACATCCAAATTATATAATCCTTAATGTATAACGCAGAGATTCAAGAGTTAAAATTGAACAAAGGACTTGCGCTGCAAGATATATTGACAGAAATTCACTCGTGTATAATTAAAAGTACGTACTGTGTTTTAATGTGTATATATGTGCGAAATGTTTTTATTTTCTGTTAATTACTAATACGCATTTATTTTTAGTTGATTTTCCCGATGCATTATTTATTGATTTACTATGCAAAATGGCAGAGATAGAGAAAAGACTGGCTTCTGGATGTCGCGACTCCATTCAAGTAAATTCTCTTATATCCGCATTCTACAAAGTTCGTGATATCGAAACGTGATATCTTTTATCACGCGGGATAATGAAAAGCTAATCTATTTTTTAAATAGATGTTGAGTATTCTTTCTCCAGATAAAAACTACCGTAAATACATATTTATACTGATAATGAACATGTGAATAATAAAGATATTTTTACTACCTTAGACAGAGCATCTCCCGTAAGAAAAATAGGTTTATTTTTTTGAAGATATTTAATAAAGTATATTAGAAATCTCTATATCATAAAAACGTAATAAAATTGTTAGGCCAAGCTGATCAGATATTTACGATGGATCTATAACTCCGTTCCCCGCAACATTTTCTTCGTTCGAAAATAATATAACTATAAAAGCAACGTAGATATAAGTTACAATACGAGATTGCTATCGTTGCTCGGTTCCTCCGCTTAATTGCATTCTGGCGTGCGCCTTATCGGCGACACACAAAATTCTAAAAATAGCCCGTCAAAGTGTAAGTCGCGAATCAGTCGAGTCACCATCGATTCCTCACGTCATAAATTACAGCCCCGTCCCTCCCGCTCGCCGCCGCCTCTCCTCCTGCCTTTGCCCTTCCGTGGATCGTGATGATCTCCTTACGTGCGCGGAAAAGTGCAAACTTCATTCAGGAGATGATAACTTTCACGAGCAGACAGCAAACACGGACCGGGCCGGGGGAGAACTCCGCGGCGCCGGGCTACAAGCTTGCAATCAGTGTATTCCGTAGTCTTGATCTTGCGAGCGGGGACCGACTGTAGCCCGACAAATGCCGTCCAATCAGCACGCGATCGTTCGATCATCACGTCGACGGGAACACATCGAAACTTCGGGCATGCGAGCCTCGCGTAAAGACCTCCCCATCGTAGAAATTTAAGGCTGGCCTCACGTAAACGCTACTCCTCGCACTGGAAGTACCGCACGACAACGCGCGTAACTGAAACTTCCACAGGGTTGCTCGATTTAACATCTGAAACTTAGAAATCGTTTACAGATAGAAGTTCTCTCGGAGATAACGAACTCGCGAACCTGCCAGTAATTTCGTTAACCAGTTTTCACTGGTAATGACTCATATATGAAAGAAAAAAGTGCCACAACTGGTAACGATTCATATATGAGCATCAAGAATAGCTCTGCCAATTTTCAATGGATTTGCATTAAACTTGATAAATCCTTGTAGATAAGCTTCCATCTATCCCAGGTAGCACATGTTGGTTCATATACGTTTCATATACGTTTCCTAAACGTATCTAATATTTTATAACCGTTTAAAAAACGTGTATAAAACCAACATGTGCTACTAGGGATAATACGAAATTATTCGCACTCACCAGTTTTGGCACAAAACGTTGATTTCGGGTCCATCAGTTAACTGACCAAGGAGAACAGAAAAGTCAAAATAATGTCAATTTGACATCATATTGACCAAATTATGTGATTTTTTGGTCATGATTGAAATCTCAATCTAAAAATCAAAAAGACATAATAAAAAAGGAGTCAATATAAAGTCATTTTTAAATCATCTGAGATCGAGATTTCAATCATGACCAAAAAATGACATAATTTGGTCCATATGATGTCAAATTGACATTAATTTGACTTTTCTGTTCTTCTTGGGTGGTTATAAGGGGATCCTATATAGTGAAGATCGAACTCCGACGTGAGAGCCGACTTTACCGACCGATTTACAATACATACATATGATTTACGAAACATCGATACATTACTACATACTACTACATTAATATTGCACGCATACATACGTACAAATTTTCATTTTAAATAATCTTTCATATTAGGCTTTCAATCTTGGTTCCAATTGCACGATATTATTCTTACATGTTGTCCCTACAGCGCTCTGGTCTCATTTTGTATATATTTATTGTAGAATTTTTGTATTAAGCAAATATTGTCGTCAACCTAACCAAAAATAAGTAAAATTTTTTATTTTTTCTTCGTTTTTGATATCAAGTCGACCGAGCGCTGTAGATTTTCGTGCGTATTTTAATTCTGTATAAGAGTTTTGCATTTCTATACAGGGTGTCCCAGACTTCGCGTGACACCCGTTATAGACAGATTCCTGAGATCATTTTGAGACAAAAAT
>NJRQ01000240.1:113870-132971 GCA_003063805.1 Aphaenogaster ashmeadi | reverse complement strand
TTTGGTATTAGGATTTTTGTTTCAAAATGATCTCAAGAATCTGTCTATAACGGGCGACGTCTGGGACACCCTGTATATAAAGCCAATTAAAAGATTACTTTAATTTAAAAATGTCGGTAAAACAGACGGCTCTAGGATCCCCTTAAATGAAGTCCATCGTAATTGCTGTACCCCAAGTAGAACAGAAAGTCATGATGACGTCAAAATGATGCTAAAATGACGTCTTTGACATCATTTTGAAGTCATGATGACGGCTAAATGACCTCAAAAAGATGTCAAAGGCGTCATTTTAGCATCATTTTGACGTCATCATGACTTTCGAGTTCTACTTGGGACAGCACCGCTTTTATTGTCCCCCCTTCCCCCCTCGATGTCTAATGCTAATTATTTACTGTAGTTTTCAATTCTCCACTGTTTCGGAAAGCGGTAGTTTCTTCCCCGATATGAAATATTCGGCGCGAGAGTTTCGCCCGACGCGTTGCTATACGAGTCGCGTCTGCAGATTGCGTAAAGAATAGATGCGCGCTAATAGGGGACGAGGGGCCCGTGACGGACGTCGTCGTCGAGGAGGAGGTCGAGGCACTTCGGCAGTTAATTATACACGCGTTTTCGCGTTCGCACGGAATCGGAGGGTTTTAATCGATAAAAGCGTGTCGCGGAAGACATCCGCTTTAAATCACGTGGCTGGCACTCGCGTATCTACGCGCCGTCGTCGGTCCAGCCGGCGCGGCGCGGCGACCGAACTCGCGCGCGACGAGCGTTACAGCTGTAGATGCGAGAGGAGAACATAAAGCGGCTTATATCTCCCGCAGCGCGCGGCCTGGACCCATCATCCCGGGTACCGCTGTAAACCTATATGCAACCCGCGCGAGTGGAATGACCCAATACCTAGTCCCGGCATGCCATTAACTCCCCTTCCGCGCGCGATCTACCGTACGTATTATACAATCCGCCTTTCGTATTTCCCGAGTGTTACGAATGTTTTGCCGAACGGAGCTTGTTATACACGCGCATAAGTTTAATACGTTCTTCTGCCGATGCGCGGACGTGCCGTTTTCATCGGCGACGGACGTTAAATCCCGAACCCTTTCAACGGGAGTCACGTGGTCTGCTTATATGAGGGATATGAGGTTGAAGCTTGATCACGGGGGGGATTATACATCGTTCGTTGAATTAGAGAGTAAGATTAGTAACCAGTTGACGTGGGTAAACGGCGAAATCTTCCCTTTATCTTTTATTTCTCGATTGATTTTAGATTTATACTGTTTTTTAGCAACGATTTTTTGCACAATCTAATGCGCTCGCTATCGGGAACGAAACTTTTGCTTCTATTATACCTCCGTCGGAAAGAAAAATCGACTCATTATTCATCAAAGAACTTATCGTTAAAATTTGCTGTACTGAAGATAGGATACTTTACATGTATAAAATATTTTAATCGCCCGCTGGTACCCCGCCCCCTCCCTCCCTCCCCGCACCCGCGTTTACCATAAAAGAGAGGAGCACTAGGCGCACTTCTCTGAAGTGCGGGTGGGGGGGGGGGGAGATCGGAGAGCTTTGAGTAGTAGTGGATTTTGCTTCCGATAAAATGAATTGTTAATCCCTCTAATTCATTTCGCGAGTGTTATCATGCGCAAATTAGACCTCGATAAGTGCGCGTCCATGGTTAACGCGAGATTATAATTATTCATCTCCTCATTAAGCAGCATTTCGCGTTAACAGCGTTCGCGGGTCGGGGAGGGCAGAGGGCGCGCGCAGGTGCGCTCTCGACAAAAAAAATAAATAAATAGATGAATAAAACGGGAAAAATTGATGGGCACGATCGCGCTGTAATTAAAAAGGACCAGTCCTTCACGGGACGGAACGACGCGACGGATGGGTCCCGCAGAAATTACGACTCCCCGCACATCGTGCATTCCAGGATCCGTTATTAATAATCGATGCCGGTCCTCCGGGGGTTAGGGAGGAAGGGCGGGGTGGGGCGTCGAAATTAATCGGGGAAAAGTTCTTCCCGTCCCTCATAAAAGCGCGCGAGGCCACATATTCTTCGAATTAGTAATTAAATAACACTCAGGCGCGATACTGAACGAAACTTCCGGGTTAATAAGAACTTTCGAACTCGGCGTGCTAGCACGTCGATTCTGCCAGCTATTTCATGTTGAAAACTTGGCGCAGACGTGCCCTTAACTTTCTGCTTCGAAATAACTAATTCAATTAGTATATCAGTGCTAGCGTGGGGTTAACTACGTCTTCGCGAGTATACGTAATCCACGTTCCAGGCTTAACTTTGACACAGCGTATCCTCTCTTGAACTTTCGTTTTAGGCCGGCCGTCCGGCACCGGAAGAATGATTGCCGAGTGTCTTCCGATACTTACTTAAGGGTACACGAGACTTTATGTTTATTTGCTCGGCCAAAAAGGCGATTGTTCAACACGTTATCTGCCCGACGAGTTTCGTATATCTTATCGTGTACGCCATAGTAGAATTTTTGTTACCATAAGCATATAATGATAAAATTCGTATTATGTAATACGATTAAGTAAGACTATATGGGTAGTTGAATAGTGCATGTTTTATTTTATATATCGTTATCTAACTATTTATGTCATTTGAAATTTTATATGATGGCATTTATCTTTTACAAGCGTTTCCAAAAATTTTGATAGCGTTGATCACGGATGGCCACCATGGTAGTTAACAATTAAGTCAACAAAATGTTTATTAGTTGATATTTGGCAGTAGTTTTTTGTCCCAAATGAGAACACAAATCTACGACTATGCTACGCGTGGTAAGATTTCAAATTGTATGAAACTTGTTGAACAATCTAGAACGCGACGTAACTACTCTCTTTTTTGTTGACTTAGCTGTACTTTTGAAGTATAGTTTTAACTCTCTTTTATGATAAGATAACACGAATGCCTTTTTATTGGATTACATCTGATTTGTAATATAAATTTAATTGCTTTATTCATTTTAGAAACGGTTATTTTCCAAAAATGTTGAAAATAAATTTTGAAATATAATGTTTAAAAAACGTGATCGTTTTTTATATGCAATGTTATCATAAAACCAGACCAAAATGTTTTTAATATGCAATTGTGATGTTTAAGAAACGAAAACGATCATGTTTCTTAAGCATCACAATTGCATATAAAAATACATTTTGGTCCAATTTTATGATAAGCAACGGTAAAATATAAAAAATGTACAGTTACTGATACTTGCAGGGTCGGAAGTAACGCGTTACTTGTAACGCCATTACCGTTACTTTTACTTTTTTATAGTAACTATTTGGTAATGACGTTATATTTTTTCGTAACGGTAACGCTAGGATTGGGAAAGTTACTTTTAAAAAGTAATTCGTTACTATTACTTAACTCATTGAAAAAAGTTAAGTAAAAGTAATGCGAAAGTAACGCAAAAATAACTTTTACTCGTAAGGAGTAAAGTAACGAGTTACTTTTTTCAAAGAGTCACGAGTAACGGTAACAAGTTACTTTTCAAAAGTGACTTTCCCAACCCCGGCATTACTGTTGTTGTTATGAAAAAGTGTTGCGTCATTACCAAATCGTTAACTATAAAAAAGTAACGGTAACGGCGTTACAGTAACGCGTTACTTCCCAACCCTAGATACTCGTTAACCCGACTTGCGCGTTCTCCGAGAAATAACGGTTCTAAAATAATTCTTTCCTTGCAAAATGACCGATTCAATTTGCGATCTTACTTGTCCGCATGTTTATATGAACGCGGCTGTAAATTAAAGAGAACGACAAATGGGACGAGCGACGGCCTGCCGGTCGAATTCCCGCCAGGGAAAATTCGACATCGGGCTCGTCGAAGAAATACGCGACCGAGAGAATATCCGGTCGAGCGAGTGGCCCATAGCATGCAGCTTTAACGAGCGCGAAATAAACGACGGCAACCCCCGTTTTTGTACGGTATAAGTCGCGAGTTGTCTCTCGCTCGCGAATTTCATCGCGAACAATATGACGTGTTGCCTGTGTCCCCCTTCATCCACTCCGTTGTAAGTAGTAGGCTCTGCGCGTGTGTCGGCCGTGATGAGGGATAGAAATTTAATTTGACACGGGTATAGCTCTCGAGGCAAAATCATAAGAGTCGCAAGGCAGGAGGCGAATAAAAGCGTGGCCGCGACGGCAGGTAGACTCGCATTTCCGTTTAATCTCAATCGCATCCTCGACGGTCCCTGGGATTTCCCCCTTGCCCTTCCACCCGCGCCCGTACCCTTTCTCGCGCGTTTTCCGCCCTCCCCTCGATGGCTCTCCTCTCCCGCGGTAAATATCCGATAATCTATATCCCGCGGATACAACGAACGCTTATATCCGCGGGAAATCGCGAGTCGCGTAACCGAAAAACTAATCGAAAACTTGAGAAGTAACCGGAAAGCTTATCGAAAGCGTTCAGCTTTCCTTCTCCCTCTCTCCTCCCTCTCTCTCTTTTCCTCTCCCTATCCTTTCCCTTCTCGTGAAGCTTGAATTTCCTAGTGACGCTTATGCAACACACGCTTATCTCAAGTGTGCTATGTAGGTGAAATTTTGAGAATCTTGATAAACCGGGTACAGTTACAGGAAACTCATCGGCTCACGTTCTCACCTCGCATTTGCGGCTTCGAATGTGGCTGTTTGAAGTTACAGAAATCGCGTCCGATTTAATACTACACGTTGGACAGGCCGCAGTATAATGAATGATGTTTTATCCTCGATTAAAGGATCGCTTTTGAATCCATGTTTTTTTTGATCGTTCAGGTGACATTGATTAAAACTCGCGCTGAATGAACAATAGTTCTTCCAATTTAATTTCCGCAGCACGAGTCGGTGCGAATTTAAAAAGGATTCTTGGTACAAAGTATAAAACGGAAATATTTTATCAGCATATAACATTGTGTAATTGGCAATTTAATAAAAAAAATTTTTTTTAAAGAAACGCAGCCACGTGAGTAGGTTACATTTAACACAAAAAAGACGCGAGATAAATGTTTGTATTGCTTCGTCCTTTTCTCCTCTTTTTTTTTTTGCAAAGTTCACTCTCGCTAATCACATTTCTCTTGTTACGCAAAAAAATATGGAAACTTTTATAAAATATATCAATATTTACTCGCGACCGTTCGATGTTTTTCATTGATTAAATCGGGTGGCTAAAGCCTTCCCGATTGAAGTCGACATTTCTTTTTGGAATTAGGCGGGTGCATACTGCATACGCGCGATGGAAATGAGGACGGCTCCGTAATCTGAACTCGCAGCGTCAAACGGGCTCGTGTTGCGTTCGGCCGATCGGTGCGCAACGACCGACGCATCGTTTAACAACGTCGGACAAAAGACGCATCGTGCGACCCGCGCAAGAGATCGTGCGTCGGTGGTGCGAAATCCGTGCAAACTCTCACAAAGGACGGGGTTGGATAACACGGGGGGGGGGGGGAGTGTGTCCCTCATCCCCCGTGCTCGCTCGCTGGACGCGTCCAGCACAGGGATGGAGGCTTACGGCCGATTAGCTATATCTCACTTTTCGACAGTTGGCGATTGAAATGCCGGCCGACCGGAGGGAGAGAATGAAGGGGGAGGAGGGAAGGAGAGAGAGAGGGAGAGAGGGGTGGTGCGGGCGAAGCGAAGATCAACTCGGCTCTCGTATACGCGCGCACGAGCGTGGCCTCTCGGAGATTCGCATTCGCATCGATCTCGTTAACTACGGCAACAATATTTCGCCGCGATAGTATCGTTCATATGCGCGCGGCCCGGATCTGGCCGGTCGGTCGATCCGAAAGTAGCCGGGCTCTCTCTGGTACCGCGGGTACCTGGTACTTTCGCAAGATGTTATACGGCGCTCTCTGCGACTAACGGCTTTCGTATCGGTGTCCTCACTTCGATGAGCGACGACGTCAACGTGGTCGAAGGCCGGGCTCTTACAATATTTCAACATTATCCGTCGTAACTTTTTAATTTCTGATATAAAACTTGACGGGGCGATAAGGTCGACTTGAATTTTCGATAAAGCGAAATTGTCTTGAAAGCGAGTTCGTTAAAGTCCCTCCTGCGGCTTTCAATACGATATTACATAGACTTTCGTCGTAAGAGAGACATCTTATGAGTTGTAAGAAATAATACTTAAACACATCACGGAGAAAAAGTTAAGGTTGCCACAGCAGAATAATAATGTTATTTTTCGCCCATTCATAGAAAAGGGTTATGGGAACCATAGCACTCTGGAAGTGACTTATATGGTTGCCTCAACCTTAGCGAGGGTAGCTGCTATATGGATATTATAACCGTAATGATTATTTATAGGTACAGTTCCTGCAACCATAGTCATATACATGTTATCCTATCTGTAACCTAAAAATGTTGTATTTTGAATGTTACCTTTGAAAATAGGAATAGAGTCCTCAAATCGTACACTGAAAAAGAATTCTTGGTAAACTTGTGAGATACATTTAGTATACTTTCTTTTGAAGTATTTGATTATTATTACTGATTATAATAATAATAACAAAACATTTTGTAATAATTATAAACATTTGTAATAATTATAAATTTGCACCTAAGCTTGGTGAAATAATTTCAACTAAACGTATAATAAGTATTACATAATTTAGTTGGCTCAACTAAATAATGTAATACTTATTTGCTCTTTTATAATTATTGCAAATGTTTATAATTATTACAAAATGTTTTGTTATTATTATTATAATCAGTAATAATAATCAAATACTTCAAAAGAAAGTATACTAAATGCATTTCACAAGTTTACCAAGAATTCTTTTTCAGTGTATGTTTTATCTTCAAAGCATAGGATTTGAGGATTCTATTCCTATTTTCAAAGGTAACATTCAAAATAAAACATTTTCAGGTTACAGATAGGATAACATGTATATGACTGTAATTGCAGGCTCGTAAGCTTTATCCATAATTATCCACAAACACACACTTTATTTTATTTGAAAATTCTTCGTGAGTTGGTGGTAATACTGCTGCTGTCTATTCTATTGTGTGTTGCAATAAAACTGAACTCTCAGTGTTGTGCTGCAACTATATCCTACAGATCTCTCAATTATACTATATTTATTAATAAGAGTGGTAAAATTATATCGCCAGCCAGTAATAATTAAACCAATTCTTGTCTGAGATGCATTAGGCTTAGGTAAAAATTGATTTACAAATCTTATATATTTGACTTTTTTGTTTTTAACTTATAACCTTAATGACATCTTTATTTTGGTTTTTATTTTTATTTATACCTATTCTATTTTTATTTAACTTTAATTGTTTAATATTTTTTTTATTTATTGTACAATGCGAACATGACTCTAATGCCTTTACCTTTGTATCCAAATGTATAGATCACTTGAAAAGGACTAAAATCCATGGTCGAAACGTCGTGATGACTTTTTAAATAAATCGTGGCCAGTTCGGTCGTTTATACAAACACTTTGATTTATACTATATTTGTTCTGCAAACCATATTAGAGAGATAGCAATAATCCTTTGGTTGGAGCAACCATATATAAGGATATTCTAACAAAATGTTACTTATTGTAAGAACTACGGTTGTGAGAATCGTACACGGAAAAAACAATAAGGTTGCCACAACCACAATAATAGTAACATTTGGTACAGCCACGTCTTGTGGTTGTCACATTCACATTGTTTTGTGTAGTGCATCTATATATGTTTGTCTCAACATTCACTATGTTTGCTGTACCAAATGCATTTAGTTGCCTTCACATCAATGTGGTTGTCACAACCACAGGACGTGGCTGTACCAAATGTTACTATTATTGTGGTTGTGGCAACCTTATTGTTTTTTCCGTGTATAGATAGGCATATCTTGACAACTATATTCGATGTAATATAAATATAACTTGATTTCACATACATTTCTCTTCCAATCATAGAGAACGTTGTTGTAACAACCATAACAATTTTTTTCGTGTGCAGAGTTATTTGCTTGGAACATAAGCATCTCACGAACGGCCGTGCGTTAATCAGTTCGGTTTATAGAGACGCAGCGTGTATCACTACGGGGAATCAGGAGTTCCATCTCGCCCGAATGAGATACGAGATGCGTACGCGATTTACATCTGGCGGGCGATTTTACGAGGCTCGAGATCGGAAGATACAGGGACGGGCGTGATAACCGCACGCGAGGGAAACGTAAGAGGAGCACTTTCGAGACGGTTAATTGGCGGAGGACGAAAGCCAGGTCTCGGCCAGGAAAAAGAAGTCACGGTACGTCTCGAGCCCTCTCCACGAAGCAGAGACAGAGCGACCAAGAGACCAAACTTAGTTTAGCCGGTGGCGTAAGAGAGATCTCATAAAGTTACATCTCGCCCCCTAGCCAATGTCAATTTCAATTTCGCGAGGCCGTGGACACTCGTTAGCGAGAGATACCAGATCAGCTGTGTACGCACGGTAAATAAAGGGAGCGACTAAATTTCGATCGGCCGCAGATATTGGCCCTGTTTCCCGCCCACCCGTGTATAATTCTTATCAGCCGCATACGCGCGCGTTTCCGCGCGTTCGTAGAGTGAATGACAAGTGAGCTGTGAGATTCAATCGATCGCGAAGACTTTTCGACGGTTGAGAGATTGAAATACCGACGCTCCGAAAAGAGAGGCGGATGAACCGGATGACTGCGTTCTTTATACGTTCTTTATACGCGCGCGTAACCGCCGCCGAATTCTGTTTTCGCGAAGCGAAAACCGCGCCGGTCCGCCCGCAATTTCCATCGGTCTCATATCTGATCCCGAAACGACTTCGCGGAATAGTGGTACGTGGTAGGCACATGAGATCGCGCAATTATGTATTTTCTACCTTTCGATTTCTACTCTCGCAGCACCGTTTATTCAGATTGTACAGTGCTTCTGTGCAGAGCGCCCCAGTTTATCGCACGTGCTTTCATTTATGGACCTCCCGGTCTAATCTGAGATTAACTTTTCCTTGGCGACAATATGATTTATCAAGTTTAATTTTAAACCTTAAATTTAAATTACGACAAAAATTCAAAATGACTTTTAAGTTAAACTGTAATATCCATTTATATATATGATTAAACGTTTATAAAGTTATCCAATTATACACGTGTAATAAATTTTTATGTCGACCCAACTGGCAAGAGATGGTAATCTATTAGTTACAACGTATCAACCATACGGATTGTGGTCCTCTACGTGTAATAAGTTTAATATTAATAAATGCTAAAGCATCTATTAGATTCTCCCCCCTCCCCCCAACACCCTCCCATCACGAAAACTGTTAGAAATTTTTTTTTTTTTATTTCGCGATGGGAGGGTGTTGGGGGGAGGGGGGAGAATCTAATAGATGCTTTAGCATTTATTAATATTAAACTTATTACACGTAGAGAACCACAATCCGTATGGTTGATACGTTGTAACTAATAGATTACCATCTCTTGCCAGTTGGGTCGACATAAAAATTTATTACACGTGTTTATTACTACTGGCGATATAGAAAATTAAATTTAACGTTATCCAATTATATATCATTATTATATATCTTTTTACATATCTCTTAAAAATATACTTGCCTATAGTTTTATTATTTACAACTTAGAGAAAAAATTATTTATCATCATCTAAGGTATATTATTTGCATATGTTACACAAAAAAGTATGACATACATTTTTTAAAAACCTCTATATCTGTTCTACTAAAGTGATTTTCAATGAGCCCTATAATTTACTTTTTGTGCGAGGCAGAATAAATTCTCTCAGGGTACCCGACACATCGCGCTTAGCACGTACATAACACCTCGCAAAACAATTGCGATCACCTTTGACGGAGGTTTTTCGATCGGCTCGATATCTCGGATCGATCTCGATATAAAAATCTCAGCCCCGTTCCCCCGCTCGGTAAATCCACGTCGGATGTTAATTCAACTCGTAGAAAATGTGCGCACCACGCGCAATTTGTATCACGCCGGTGCAACCGAGTCGACGGTAATCGAGCTCGAGAAATCGATTGATTGGAAAAGAATTAAGGGTGTTCTTTTTACCTCCACTTTCGCGTTCGCGCCAGAGACAGCCCCGGTAGCCTTTGCGCTACACAATAAGAAAAAGCTCGGGAAAAGCTCCGTTTCCGTCTAGCAGATTCGCTCCGCTGGATGCATCGAATGAACACATGTCATCTCGATAAGGAAGTTAAGGGAATCGCCACTGTTTACATCGACTTTGCCTCGTATCGTATATTTTCTACCGATTATATGACGCGTTCGATAATATAATAACGCCAAAATAGATCGGAAACTATTTTAGAGATTCGCAAACACTTTTTCTTTTTTCACTATTTTCTAGATAATTTTATTGAAGAAAAATATTTAATTTAAGCATTTGCTATTTTTAATTTAATAAAAGAACGAAAGAATTTTTTAGAACTTCGAAGTTTCTATTGACCTCATCTCATTGTCAGGCGAAAACAATTTGCCATTGTTTACAGCACAACTAGGGCGTATACGTGATATTTTTGCACAAACTGTCATAATTGGTTCAGCCGCTTGGTTGCTTGGCTGAAAACTTTTTAGATTTTTATAGAACCGAGATATTCGCGGAAATTTTTAATTAATACTTTAGCCGGTTTTGAAGGTATCTAGCCTTTACTTTCTGTGAGAGAACTAGAATTACTGAATAATATATTATATATTTCTTATGTATAAAAGTATATCTTCTATTTTTTATATATTTAGATTTAAAGGCGAACTGTAAATATTATAAAATATTCCATGCATGTTACATTAAATCGCACGCAAAGCATGTCGTACGAAATTATTTTTCGAGAATTATTCAAACGAAGAAGAATCTAATCTCGGGGCGACAAACGGCGAACGAAAGAAAATTATTTTCAAGAAGCTAATCGAACACTGTTCTCTAATCTTTTTACAAAAGATGGATGTTCTGCCCGAGAAAAATTTAAGAATCCAAAAAAGCTTTCCATTATCTTTATAGAAAAAAAACGTTAGAGGTCAAATAGTCGAATTCGTTGCCATTATTATTCGCTATTATTACTGATCTGTCTAATTATTACATGCTTGGCATTCTTAAAATAGTTATTTATCTTGAAATTAATGATTGATCTCATTAACGAGTATTTTTTTATAGCGAATATTTATACGTATTTACAGCCACTTTAATTTTAAATCTGACTTTACGACGCAGAATGGTCACGCGAACCTTGCATTAACGTCAACGACGGACTTAACGTAGGTCTGAAATCTTTAAAGCATCGGCGTTAAGACCGTCAGATTACGGATAATCCCTCATTATGCTCGCCGTATATTTCTGTTTACGTCTACCTTCTTGCTCGTTTTACGCGACGAAAGAAAACGACGTTCGTAGTTTGGATTGAAACTTAATTTCCCACATTGCTGTCGAAACTGACGGGCGCAATAGAAATCCTTTGGAAAGAGAACACCTTCTTCAAAGTGAGCTAAAGCCTTAAGAGAATAAAGGATATGTATGTACAAAGTTAAGGTAGCTATGTAAAAGTAGCTATATCCCGGAAACTATGATGTTTAATCAGTTAACTCTGCGAGTGATATCTCTTATACTTAGCCCCGTAAAAATTTTCTAATTTCTCCGATAAAATTGCAGTAACGTAAAAATGTTAATAACATTTTAATAGCTTCAATTTCTCAGAGCATACGATGAATCATGAGTAATACAATGAATAATGAGTTCTGCACACTTCTGCAGAATTCACAGCCTGCGACATATTTTAGAAAAATTGGCAGATTTCGAAATATTTTTAAAGAAAGTAGAGAACGAGATACGATTTTTTATAAACCGTACAAACCGTTCTGTTGCCCATGGGCAATCTCAATTTTAATAACTATTTGAGCAACTGAGATCAATTATTCCTTATCGTAATTACTCGTAGAAGTTTTTGTTAACTAAGCTGCTGGGATGCTATTAATTAACAAAACCTCGTCGTTCATTAAAATTCTAGTTTAATCTGTTCCTAAAAGATGTTGATTCAATGTTTTGTTATCGATATATTTAATATTGAATATCAAAAAATTACAACACGTGCACTGAAAGAAAGGCTTGATTATAAAAATCCAGGCTTGGTTAATGCTACCAAGCACCTTGGTGAAATAGTTTCAACTAAACGATAATAAGTATTACGTAATTTAGTTGGCTCAACTAAACAAAATTTACTCTTTTATAATTATTACAAATGTTTATAATTATTACAACATGTTTTGTTATTATTATAATCGGTAATAATAATCAGATACTTGAAAAAAAGTATTACTAAATGCATCTCACAAGTTTACTAAGAATTTTTTTTCATTCTGGTGAATTCTTTCGAAATTTTTCCACGGGAAAAAAGTTGACTCCAGTTTCATCATAGAATTTAAAATTATAATGAAGGTTGGAGGTTCTGGGTTACTCTATTTACTTCCGACTGATCTCCCGTAAGAAAAATGCCGTGCATCGGTATTCCGCATTAAGGACGATTTCTACGCGTAATATAGACGTCCTCGCGAAATTCGTTCAAAAAAAAAGAAGAAAAATATCGAGTGATACTTTTGCAATATTTATCCTCGCGATCATCCGAAAGTGGCGAAACTCGCGAATGTTACGGCGAACGTGCTCGCACCTATCGCACGTGTCAGACCTCGTCGTCTATTCGGGGAGTGCATGTGTAGGGAACAGTATTCGTCAACGTTCCTTCTAAGGACGTTAAACCACGGAGGAAGTTCGCGCACGAATCGCGAACGGCTTAGAAACGTTTCTGGCGCACTGTACTTTTGATGTGAGCGATCGATGCGCGAACGGTTTGCGTACTTCGGTTTGGCATCAAAGCCCGCCGTCGGGGGAAACTAGTTGATCAAACAAACAAAATTCGAAGAAATAGTTAAAAATGTTCCGAACTAGCGAGTAACTTTGCGTCGCCGTTGCCAGAAGCCGTAACGTTATAGTTCATCTCCCGTATATAAGCGGGTATTGATTTTCCGCGGTGAGCTCCGCTCGGCCACGCATTTCGACAATCTCGTCTCTCGCACGGATAAGACGGAGGTTTTTCCGAAAACCGCTGATCCGATATTCCGCCGGCGATCATCCGCGCTACGAAATTCCGCTCCGTAGACGCGTCGACCGACTCGTCGCGACATGACCATTGAAAAATTGGGGACCTCGCTTTGTTGCTTTTGCGCCGTTTCCCCTTTCTTTTTCTTTTTCTCTCTCTCTTTTTATTTTCGTCGGAATATTCGTTACGGCACAATATGTATTTTTGTTGGAATTTTAAATACGAGAAAACTCGTGCGCGCGAACGCAAAATATTTTCCTTGTCTCGTGTGGCCGCAGTGTAAAAAATTGAAGGGGAGCTAATTGTTCCCCGCGCTGAGGCAGATTAACAATGAACGAACGCAAGCGCGAATATTGCCGGGGACGTTATCCGTTTTTGGCAGCGCGCTGCGCCGTCCGCGCGCGGACATTGTCCGCGATAGCATTCACATAGCGATAAGTCCGCGAGCGAAATCCGTGAATGTCGAAGTTGCATAATTATGTAAATTATTAGCAACGAGTGCGCATTCAATTACAGTCGGAACCATTAAGTATTTAATATCACTCGCGAACGCGTAACATTGCGTCGTGCTATATGGAATGATCAAAAGAACATTCCAATAACTGCGAGCCTATATGTATATAAAACGTCATTATGACGTAATTGTGATCAAATTAACATACCTTTCAAAATAATGAAATGGCAAGGGCGCGCAGGAACGTGTATAACGTGATTAAGATATTACGGGAGATATCACACCTCTGCAACAAATCAACAAAGTTTAGGAAGCGCGTTAATTATTCGCCCGCGCGTTTAACTTATTTCCACATCGTTAAAAACGCGCCCGATTTTAAATTTACAATCAACCGCAGATGCGTATTTTCGTACTTCCGTGATGCCGAGCAATTCTCGCTTTAATAATTCGGCATCGATATGACGATACCGATAACGTGCTAACAATGCTGCCGCAAAATCGTCGCAACAGACGCTCGAGAATACATCTGTAACTGAGCGCGGCGCGAGAGAAGAGCGTGGAATCCATTTTTACGCTGTCCCAGTGTAACTCCCCATTTATCTTCCACCTGCGCCCATCACGTACTTGTCCGGCGAGTTCGAGAGTTCGTAGCGGAGACGGATGTCTCTCGCGAAAATCAGACCCGAAAGATCGATCGAACGGCGAAAGAGCTGGCCGCGTTTCTGTCTTTACGTCCTCCTCCCATCCCCTCGCGTCTCCTTTCCGGATTCTTCGCATCACTGATCTGCTTATTGGCGCATCGCGGTCGACTAATCTATCTTAACGCGAGCCATCAGCAACTGATTTTCCAGACGCTTTATTCGGCGTTTGTTTGACGAGCTTTCCGCGCGACGACAGTTATTCTGCAGCCGCGATGCATACCGATTGCAGGGCAAGAGCGTTTTTGAATTATCGAGACGTTCGGTTACTACATTCTAAATGAAGATTTTTCTTTCTCTCGAGGAATTATTAAGTTTCAGTTTAAGATATCTATGAGAGTTTCGGATATAAAGAGATATTATAAAAACACACCTGTTTTTGTATACCAATACATAAATAGATACACGGGAAGAACAGTTTTGCTGAAGTATCTAAAAATTTAGCCAGATACAGATCTGAAAATAATTAGGTTGGACCATCCAAAATAATTATGTAGGACGCTTAAGCATAATGACAATGCTGCAAAAAGTTTTGACATTCTAGTAAACAGCTTGAGCGTCCTACATAATTATTTTGGACGGCCCACAATTATTTTCTGATCTGTATCTGACTAAATTTTTAGATACTTCATCACTGAGAAAAAAATGCTGTTGCTTCAATTAAAGTGTACGTCACGGGCTGCCACAAACATAAATAGTTCATTCAATTGTATTATAATTGGACCAAATATTTAGATTATTAAAAGAATAATCTAGATATTTGGTCCAATCATAATACAATTGAATGAACTATTTATGTTTGTGGCAGCCCGTGACGTATACTTTAATTGAAGCAACAGCATTTTTTTGTCAGTGCAGCAAAACCGTTCTTTCCGTGTATAATAAAAAATACACCTGTTTTTGTAAAGCCGAAACGAAAATAAATGTTTCTTAGTGGAATATCGATGGAAAATCTTTAAAAGTGCAGAAATCCAGATGGATTTATAAATGATATAACTGATTTTTTAAGTAGACTTAAAGTAGACTTAAAGGAAATTCTTTTTTAGAGTAAGCAATTGCTACAGAAAGTAATTGAGAACGAGATATTACGCTACGCGGTTTCCTTCGCCGATAAACACGTTTTTTTCAAGAACATTACACCCTCGTGCTCTCGTGAAGGCACTAACACGACAGACAAACGACGTCGCGACGTCTGGAATGTCGGAATGGACTCATCGGACGACCGCACAGAAGACGGATGCTCCTCGCAGAAATCAGACTCGATGGATCGATCGAATGGAGAAAAAACCTGCCCCCATTTCTTACTGTCCCGAGCTATCTCGCTCCCCCCCCCCTCTCTCTCTCTCTCTCTCTTTCTCTTTCTCCCCTTGATCATTGCGATTCTCGCACGAAGGACCGCGCACCTTTCTTGTCGTATACGGTACGTTCGGGAAAACTCGTCCATTGAGGATGTCACACAGGAACACCCTCTCAAAAGCGACAAACGCCCCTCGCGAAAATCAAACGTGAAACATCGATCAAATGCGGGCAAACTTTCCCATCACTTTCTAACACCAAAGTTTTCGGGACGTTTTCGTTTTACGATGTATCGCTTACTTCGATTAACAGGTCGGTGTGGCACAGAAGATATTTTTATTCTGTATTTTAGATACCAGCAGGATCTATCCTCGCGTTATTTGAGGCAGAGATAAAATAGCACATTCGAATTGTATTACTTACTCGAATGAGATATCGTTTAGAAAATAAAAAAATTAGATTTATTTTGGCCTTCAAAAATGTTGTCGTTGATAAGAACTGTCGTGTGTTTTATTTTTTCGCTATCGCTCGCGCAATGGAGAGTAGTGCTTCGAATGTTCTCTAAAATTTATAACCCTTCACGAGATTTCCCCAAAAGAGCAGTTTGAAATTTCGAGTATCACGAACACATTTTACGCTGTATCTTTCATCGTTATCGGAATTTTTTCCCCGTTCGATTATTTCTGAGAAAGTTGGTTGTACTTGCCAAATAATGATCCTTAAATGATCGATAACTCTAATTCCACTTTCTCAAAATAGTGAAATTTTTTGTTCTAATCAACGGCAAGTTGTTAATGGCATTCCCATTAGGAAATCCTGGACTGTGTTCTGTTTCTCGTATTTGTTTCTTACTTCCTGCGACTCGCGGTGCGTCGTATCCCGTGTTATCCAAGATACCACCGTAGCGAAACATTCAGTATCTCGACGGGGGGTTCTCCTTATCTGTCCGAGGAATTTCAATTTAGAACCACCGCTAACAAGGAGTCAAGGTCCAATCCACGAAACCTATACCCGTACAATCGCTTGCGTTTCGCCGTAACATATCAAGGAAGCTTTTGTTGATGCTCGGAATTCGCATTCGACTGACGTACGAGAGAGATTCCGATATGACGTTTATTTTTCAACTACGTCCGCATACTTATCTGCAGGGCAGTGCTATTTCAACTGTACGGTCGAGTTTCTGTTAGCAATACTATCGCCGGTGCTGATATAATTGTTACAACAACACGCATATAATCGCAATTACCTTAATTAAATTGAATTACAAGCGTAACGCCCGATGAACGTCACATTTATTTAATAGATATTTATCTGCTTCAACTTTTATCTTTTCTTTTTGCATTTATGTTCGGTTTTTTTCATTCAATCTTCTACCTATATACTTTATGAAAATGAATTAAAAATATTATTATTATTATTGTAAAAATATTATTATATAAATAAAATATTAATTCTCTGATTACATGGACATGGTATATAAAACTTTTTTATAACCTGACGGCCTAATTCTGAAAATGGCGAAAATAGCTTGCGCTACGTTCTATGAAAAACTAAAGCGCCTACAATTTTTTTTCGAGCTTTCTGGGATTAAAGTCAGCTCACACAATCGCCGGTAGTTTCGGAGCTGAATGTTCATCCTGAAAATCAAACCTAAAGGATCGATCGAACGGAAAAAAGCGTCTGTTCGCCTTCCAATACCTGCGTTCCTTTGCCCTCGAACGGTTTCTCCGGGCCATATAGGGTGACATGTAATATGAAATACTTAAAAGGTAAGATCAAATTCTCGAGAAGTAGGATAGAGCATTCATTTACATGCGCGTCGGGAAACGTGCGCCTTTTTGCCAACCGCTAAACGATCGTTAACATTAATTGAATTCTGGGTTTTACATGGCTCATGAAGATCGTGTATACTATGTTATCTCGATTTATGAGTATCAAACTACGTTTAATACTAAATGCGGGATATGGATACCGATTATGGATTCGTGTTTCCTGTCCTCTCTCTCTCTCTTCCCCTCTTTCTATCGAATCTATTTTACAAATAGTTTCCGCATATCACATGACATTTTGTACACGCGGGCATACATGTTCATCCCCTGTACAGTCACCACTGCGCTATAAACGGCGACTGGATCCTCGCACTTTTCTCTCGTCCTCGAGAGAAAAGGCGAGCTGGCCGGCTCCTCGTCGCGTCGTAAGATATTCGTTCGAGTGGGCACGTCGCGTGTGTGCAAGGCGCACTGCTGCAGGTACTGGTACACACGGTATGGTGCGGCTCGATGCTGATCGCGCGGAGCTTGACCCGCCGCCGGAACGAGGAGGAGAAGAGAGGAGAGAGAGAACGAGAGAGAGAGGCCGAAGGGTGGAGGAACCTGTGTCCTCTCCTGTGGAGGATCAGGGGGCGGCGGACGAGATCGGCGTTTGCCAGCGTTAGTGCCGTAAGGTGGCACTCAAGAGCCTCGTACCACTCTCTAAATGACTGGCGACTGTCAGGCCCACGAGGCTCGAATTTAATACGCGAGAGATTTTGGCTCGTGACGCGCTCGCCGCTTTTCTCGCGTACGCGTCAGTATACACCTTCACCCATCCGCGCACACATAAACACACACATCCAAGTGGTTAGTGCACACGGTTTGAGATAGATACTTGTAGCATAGGCGCGTTTACACGCGTAGCGTAGAAAAGTCCAGCAGTTGATGTATATACTCGTGTATACACGTGTACGCACGTGCACGCGTGCACGCTTACATATGTAGGCAACACGCACGCGTGTAGCCACGATGCGCCTTCGAGCGTGTCCCGCGAGCGTTTTTAGCGGAGCGTGAGCTTTAAAAATGGTATCCCGGAGTGGCCGCGTCGTTTGTCACGGGAAATTTAGTGTCATTATGCCCTCCTCCCTTCGCGAACGGCGGCGACAACGAGGCCGGCGCATCGGAGAACGATTTTCGCGTTTATTGTTGCGGCCGGACGGAGCGGGGGTGCGGGTGTGCGTAAGTGCACTGTGCGTATCCGCGTACGAGCATGATGAATTTAATAGGGCATCGTTACTTTTCAGCCGCGCGCGCATTGACAAGCGGCAATTAAAAACTAAACGTTTCCGGTTATATATGTATATCCGCTGGTCTAATTTCGTGTACCTCTCTGCGGTTGATGAACGAAAATTTGCAAACAATTTTATTTGACTTAAACGATACAGTAGTACAGCATAAATATGACGTTCGCGAAATAGAGTACGCGTTAGCTAAACGTCATGCACACTGGAAGAAAGGCTTGGTTATAAAAATCTACACGGAAAGAATGGTTTTGCTGAAATATCTAAAAATTTGGCCAGATACAGATCTGAAAATAATTTTGTTGGACCATCAAAAGTAACTAAATAGGACACTCAAAATAATTGCTAGAATATTAAAACGTTTTGCAACATTATCATCATGCTTGAGTGTCCTACTTAGTTACTTTTGATGGTCTAACAAAATTATTTTCAGATCTGTATTTGACCAAATTTTTAGATATTTCGGCAAAACCGTTCTTTCCGTGCAGGCTTGGTTAATGTTACCAAGCATCTTGGTGAAATAGTTTCAACTAAACGTATAATA
>NJRQ01000240.1:90436-113401 GCA_003063805.1 Aphaenogaster ashmeadi | reverse complement strand
TGTAGTTATAATATGCCAAAATTCACTAAAATAGCCCTTTTTTGCAACTTTAACTGCAATTAACTCAAAATTGTGACGTGATAGAGCAATTTGGCCAGCGGCATTGTTTCTTGCGACCCAAAATCTATAAGAATCGCCTACTCTGATCCCAGTTGATTTTCACAAATTTCTTTTTGTGGTCCTGTGTAATCAAATACTTCGAAAAAAGTATTACTAAATGCATCTCACAAGTTTACCAAGAATTTTTTTTTCAGTGCATTACTAAATTTATGCTCGTTAATTCATCGCAATTCCGCAACGGGGAGAACACGATGCTGCGAACGAAGAAGGTCTCGTGAATTAGTTATACTTTCCGTACATGTCCTAATAATTTTGTCAATAATTTGATACTAAAAAAAGAAAGGACCTATCGTAACAGCGAACGGCATAACGATGAATGACACAGCGAATGTCGCAGATATCTCTCGCGCACGAAACAAATTCGAATCATCGACACTCGACGCAATCCTGTCCTTTCTATTTTTAGATTTTTAGAGAGGCGCTTCGTCTTTTCTGCAGGCGCCGCGTTGTCGGCGCAAATCGATCCGCGAGAGAGACGCGATTATTTATTCAAACGGAATATTTAGCGCGCTCAGTTACATCAAAATGGATCGGATCATAGAAAACAATCGTTGTAGCTCGATTATCGACTTATCAATTAAAGTCTATCGGTTAAACCGTTCTTTTCCTTCCTGGACCGATCGTGCCCCGTGCTGTTCGCCATCAAAGAGCCTAACTCTTTCGGCGCTGCCGCAAAGAGAATCGAACGGTGTCGAGGCGTTGCAAAATGAAATAATATCGGAGCTATCTCTGGCGGTATTGTTCCCCCTTCTTCGTTAATTCCGCGAGTTGCCCGCATACGCGGACCGTAAATATAAGGAACGTTTCCACGCCGCGCACTAATTATTCAATATCCGAGAATAAGTTCACCTTTGTGACTTGTTACCTGATTAATTCAAGTGGCGAATTCCTGGTACGAATCAATAACCCCCTGCTCCGTTATTTAAACGATCTTTCAGCCGGGGGCTGTCGTTTCGCGTGGATAATTATTATTGGCTGACTCTCTCTCTCTCTCTCTCTCTCTCTCTCTCTTTCTCTCTTAAATAAATTGAAGCAGGTTAATGGCCACGTGGAAAGAAAAGTACCGTGCGAAAGCGAGCACATAAGCATTTACATACGTGTAACGGGCCGAGAGTCGGAAAAGCGTAACGCGTTCGACTTATACCTCCTCTACAATGCGAGTCTCAGATGGTCTCAGAGTCGTAAGTCGTAAGAAATTGACCAATCTCAGTCAATTATTCTCCTCACATTCGATTGTGATTGGTCAATTTCTTACGACTCTGAGACCATCTGAGACTCGCATTGTAGAGGAGGTATTACGCTACGATTCCTTTTTTTTTCTTTCTCTCTCTCAATCGTATAATCGAGCGACCGCTTCGTTTGCACGTCTCTCGCAAAAACCCCGTCTAGAAACACGGAGACGGTCCATTTATACGTATTTGATTGCCAGGCCGTTTTAAGGGACGACCGTTTACACAGAAGCGCGAAACAAGCGCGGTACGACTACCAGGGGGAGGCAAGAAACTGGGTCAAGTAATGTCTCCGACGTTCTTTCCTCCTCCCTCGCCCACCCCTCTTTTTTCCTAAAACGTTCTTGACTGTTCGCGCGCGCACTATGTTCTCTTAGCGTATAATAACCGGGCGCCCGGCCCGCGCATCCCCGAACACGAAAGTTCGCTAATGCAGTCGGAATTTCCAATTCGTGGCAAACTTTTTGCCGCGTCGCTCGTTAAAAAATTCCACGCCACAAACGTGCCAGCTGAATTTTTCATAAAAATATCTTCGCGAGCCTCTCCGCCGGCTCGGGTCTCCGCGGAGTTCATCGGCGTCGTCGGCCTCGCCTGGGCTCTTACACAGCCCGGGTTTTATCTACCCCCCCTCCCCTTCCTCCCCCCGTCGCCGAAAAATTCCATATAGAAACTTATGGTATCGGGCGAAATCCGCATGGATCCAAATATATTCCGATGGGATTTCTATCCGACCTTATCCGCTCTTATCCAGTTACCTATCTCTCGATACTATCCGGTTTAATACGATACCGTCCCCGGAAGCGCGGCACGCTTTTTCCGATTTCGACCGATTCTCATATCTCTCCCTGGGAAATTATAACGTGCCGTCATTCATTTAAGCCCTGTGTCCACGATACTAGAATTTTTGGTCCAAGTTCTCGGACCGAGAAATTTCTAGCCAATCAATTTGCAGCTTTTACGGAAAAGCGTCAATTTTATTGGCTATACGTTTCTCGGACCGAGAACTTGGAGCAAGTTCTAGCATCGTGGATAGCACAAGGCTTTAGACAAGACTGAAAAAAGAAACAATGCCGAAAAATTACAAGGATACTGAAACGCGTAATCTCTCACTTCGACCCTTAATTTGTCAATGCGCTCGATTTCTGGACAACACGCTTTTCCCGAGCTTAAACCTACACCCGATTCCTTTCGGGAATCACGTCATTTATCATCGTATCCGAGATTAAGAGACGTCCGGAGAGGTACGAGAGGTTCCAAGGTCCGAGAGTAAGCGCGCGTCTCGATCTTCGGCCGGCGCCCCTTGATTCGTCAATATTCTCGACCGCCAGCTCTCGCGGCTACCGCGCGAGAACTCCGTGCCCCGAGAGAGGGGCCCGACGGAGGACGTCGGCGTTTCCGCGACGGTCCGTCGCGAATGCGGCCGTAATTAAGCGCGGCATTTCCGCGTCTCTCGGATCCATCGTCGTCGGCGCGGCGCGTCGCGCTCGCTCGCGGCGCAAGCATCGTCCCACCCATCAGCAACGGTCCGTGCGTTCATTACCGAATCAATTCGTCGACCACGCGTTTACCCGAGAGTCGCGTACGGCCGAGGTGCCGTCGCGTCCGTGCACGGCACTGGGGGCCGGAAGGGGATGTTCGCGCGGATGGTGGGGCACGAGCAGCTGGGGCGGCCTGGAGCCCGGAGTCGCGAGCCCGCGATACCTACCCCGCGCCGGGTCTGGGTTTGGCCGGGTCGCGGCGGCGGCGGCGGCGGCGGCGACGGCGATGGAGGTGGTGGTACGATGGTAGTGGTAAAACGACGGGTGCTGCGCAAGCAGCGGCGGCGGCAAAGGTGATAGAGATGAGCGAGAGCGAGCCGGATGGCGCAGCGACGGCCGGCTGACAGTCGAGCGAGCGAGCGAGCGCGAGACCACCGGGCTTGGCGAGCCACCCCCGTTTTGCCATCAGCACGCCACCCCTACCCCCAAGCGTCCACGCCGCTCCCTACCCCGCGTCATCCCCTCGTTCGCCGCCACCACCTTCTCCGCCTCTGCCTTCTCCTCCTTCCTCCACCTCCACTATCGCCGCCGCCGCTGCCGCCGCATCCGACTCCTATATACCCTCTCCTACTCCTTCCCCGATGCGTTTTGGCCGCCCCGTTCGGTCCGCTACTACTGCGTTCGTTCGTTCGTTCGTACGTTCGTGTATCCCCGGCCGAGAGAGCTCGTGCAGAGTGCTCGCCAACGTCTGCGAGACCCGTGTCGCGCACGACTCTATATACGAAAAATTATACGGCTCGCGCCCCCGTCGTTCGCGAGCGTCTCCTTTCCCCCGAAAATCGCGCCCGTGGCTCTCGCAGCGCGCGAACAGGCCACCGCGAGCCTCCAATCTACCCTCGCCCTTCCTCACCCTTCGCCCTTTTCCGGTTTGGTAGCTAGCCGGCCGGCCGAGAAAAAAGGGGGTACCCGGTTGTCCGGGTGACAGCGGCGAGGGCAGGAAGGGCTCGTTCGCATCGCGGAACCCTGGGATATCAAACTTGTTCGCGCGTATCGAGTTCTCTGGTCGCGCGACGTGCACCTCGCGCGTCGTTCCACGCGTTTACCGGTGAGAGAAACCCGTGTTGTGACGACCGCGCCGCTGGACCAGCGGCCCCGCGAGGAGACGACGATGTTCACGCAGCCGGAGTGGCCGACGACTACGACGACGACGACGACGACGACGACGATGTACGCTCGGCATGGCGTGAGAAGCGACGACGGCGACGGGAAATTGTGTGCGCAGTGAACTCGCCACCTCCGCGTAAATCCGCTACCGCTACGGCGGCGACGACCGAACTGCGTGCTTGTGAATGCGTGCGTACGTACGTGCGTGCGTGCGTGCCGTCGTGCGTGTGCGCTCGTCGCAACCGGGAGACACGCGTGGTCCGCGTCGCGCGTCCTCGTCTCGACCGGCTCGTCGCCGTTGCTCGCGCGAGACCAACCCCCTTGGTACACCTAAGTGAGGCGTTCAACGTGGCCGATCCTTGGACATGTAAGTAACACGACGCGGTCATCCCCTCGTCGGCGGTCAAAGGCGCACCGACCACCAACGCGAGAGTCATCCCCCTTTTCCATCCCCCGAACGCGCAGCTGGCCGAGCGCGCGCGAGCGTGCTCGCCTTTGTTTGCCCTTCCGCGCACCCCGTCAGGGCCGAATGCAGAACGGCGGATTACAGCCGGGATCGTAAATGCGCGATCGAATTCAGACCCCATGAGGGATGACGGACAGAACTCTGCGGAAACTGACGTACGCTTTGATGTAATTATCGCAGATGGGCTGAAGATCCAACGAGATCCGCTTACATCGTCTTCGAAACCCAGGTAGCAAAATATGTCATTTCGACGACATTAGACGTCATTTTGACGTCAAAATGACGACAAATAACGTCAGCTTGCTACCTGGGAATGTTCCGCGTCGAGGCCGCGATGGATATAAAGTTATGCTTAGATTACTGCTGTAATTGTCGCGAAACGAATCGGGAGACGAGATGAAAACGCGTGCGGTCTCGATTCGAGAGCTGCGAATATGTAAATAAATCTTCAAATTTGTCTGTCACGTGTTGAGAACATATACCCGTGTATAAACGCGACACTCGAAACTACTCGATTCTACACAGAAGCCCCGTATTACAAAGTTAGGCTTCCATCTAGGTATATACATGCCGCATATCATCGAGATTGCGATTGCAATTCGACTCGGAGCTCTCAAACTTCTTCCGTGTGCACGCTGCAACTCGCGCTGCAACTACACACCATCCAACGCGATCTTCGCGCGTTCGCGCCGGGTTCGCGATTTTCGCAAGCCGACGAGAAAAACGGTTCAACCGACGCGTCGTGACGCTCTAGCGTGCCTTAAGCCTTGTGTCCACGATACTAGAACTTGGTCCAAGTTCTCGGTCCGAGAAACGTATAGCCAATAAAATTGACGCTTTTCCGTAGAAGCTGCAAAGAAATTTCTCGGTCCGAGAACTTGGACCAAATTCTAGTATCGTGGACACAAGGCTTTAATGTGCTGTGCCGTGACGTGTCGTGTCGTGCACCGTCCAAAAGTCCCGTGCATGCGAACTGGGTGAGGAGGGATCGATTTGTTTGGCGGACGCGACGTGTGATACTGACAGAACTCGAGCACGCGAGTAAACACTCGAACGGGGCTGCGTGTGTCGAGGAGACGAGGGGAGAAAAATAGGGCTACGGACGCGGAGGGAATGCAGGGAGGGTCGGACGAGGGTAGGGTGTGCGACGAGATAGGGCGAGCGGGCGGTCTGCTCCGGGGAAAAGAATTCGATGTAATCGCCCTGAGCTTTCTACGAGAGCTCGAAAGCTCGGCGCGGTCTGAGGCGGGGTGGCCGACTCGGGTTACGAGACGGTTTCCTTCCCCGGATCCTCTCGCCGCAGGGGAAACGTGCGCCCCGTCGCGAAAGATTGAAGGAATCCGGGGAGATTTGTCAGGCATCGCCCACGTAAGAGAGCTTTCGGTCTCGATATCACGTTAGAAGCCTGTTGTTCGAAAGAGAATCTTCTTCGGTAACTGTGAGCAACGCGCTTTACGGTTTACGATGTACCAGCGGTATTCTGTATTAACCGATTTAACGAGATAACGCGTGAGGGTGACATGGGACGACACGAATGAAGAATCACATGTGTGTCTGGCCAAGAAGTCTTTTAATATTTCTTAACGTAGCGTAACGCAGAAGCGCGTTTGTCTATATTCGGTTCCTAGTAGCGCTGCAGGAAATTAAATGTATACGGATTTTATTATCATTTTATAGAGTGCTTGCATATATTGAGGGTAAACATTTTCAAGAATTATGCAGTTATCGGAAATAACTAGCGAGTTTTGCATAAGTGTCTGCGGAGTCGAGAGAGCTTTTGCGTGATGTTGAAAATTTCTGTGGAACGTACCGGCCCCGCATTACAGTCGCTTATTTTCGAAAGATGTACTCAAATTCATTTCGTTTTATATAAGAGCTGTTAGAGTTAATCTCGATGTACAGAATAAAACATTGTTAATGGCAGGAGCCCGACTTTTCATGGTTCGTAAAACAGTAAATGCTTCGAAGGTGCTAAAGTGCGTTTTTCAGAGAGCATAATCCGTACGTCATTTTTGTGAGAAAATTCTTGGTCTCACTGCTTGCGCTTTGCGCGTGTACGTGCGACGATTCCCTTAACCTTAAGCGATCGTATATATGTTGTGTAAATTATAAAACATTATTTTATCTACTTTTATAAAACAATTGTTTCCATTTCATACGAGGTACTCGAATTATCCGTCATATACAGAAAAAAAGTAGTGTCAAATCAAAACTTATATACTCAAATATACTCATATACTCATATTTTCATATATTTTTCTTGGTTGAACTATATAAAATGACTTTATTCAAGCAAGTCTTCTTCATTTAATATAATCTCATTTCAAGATTCCATAATTCCATCATTTCAAGATTTCCATAATTGAAACTAAAGATATTCTTGAATCAACAATATTCTTTTTTTCTGTGTATGGATTATCTGATATAAATGTTCTTTAAAAATCTGAAGTGAAAGATCAGATAGGAAATGAACAGTCTGTTTTTCTCGAGTGGACAAAAATAATCCTAATAAGGTGCAGCGACGATACATCTTTATCTTTTACATATCTCTCTAGTAGTCATGAGCAGGACCGGATGGCGTTGGCAGGGAACCAACATTGATCGGTATAAATTCGGATAGAATTTGTTCTCCGGTGTATCTCTTTTAACGTAGCCTGTCAATTCTCTGTCAGTTTCTGCTAAGCTGTATGGGAGACGTACGAATTTACTTGTTGGTTTTAGTACGCGCGTTTTCTTATCTGTTAGTCTCACATGAATGATATTACTTCTCTTTTCAATTCTATGAAATATCTTATTTTATCAAAAATAAGGCAGACGAAAATTCGATTTTTCGATGAAAGTGATTATTTCGCGCGCATTTGCGTCGCTGATTCGCGATCATGAAAATATGTTTCTCCGCGTCTTTTATTCTTATGCATTTCGATTTAGTTTCTGGGGTCCTGACTTGCTTGGACACAACGTCATGACCAACTAGATGTTTGTAATTTAAGATTCTCTTTAACTTATGACTTAGGTATTTATGTTTTATCTTTCTGTATAAATTTATATTATATTTATATGGCTTGATTACCAACTATTTGAATGCAATCGATATTGTTTTGACCAACGAATGTATAGATTTTATAGATTTGATAAGGACCAAAATCAATGGTCGAAACGTTGCAATAAACTTATTCGATTAATATAGCCAGTTAAGGTTGAATAAAGCGTCTTTTTTGTTAGTCATTTACTGGCGAAGAAAAGTCTCTTGTATTTATGAAAATATTTCTTTTAACTACCATTAATCAATTCTCTAAAACTTAATTGAACGTGAGAAATCTTTCGTCGGGTGAAGGCAAGGTATTCAACGTAATGCCGAACCGCAATCTTGAGATAAGTGTATCTGGAGAAAGAGATTAATACGAGTACCATTCATTCTGCATGCCACGCACAGAGATGTTATTACTTAAGTTACGTACTCGTAATAGTCCGTTTTACCTGCGGGCAAAACGCGCCGCTTAACGTCCATTATATGCGTGTTTATTTTTACTAAATACATAATCCAATTAGATCCAACCGTGCATGATATTACGTCCGCAATTCATTATCATGAAATTAATATTGCATCGTATTCTATTATTGGCGTCATCTATTACATCTATTAATTCGCGTCTATATTACCATAAACGGACAGACGTAAAATAGGACAGACATCAAATAGCATCGCGATTAATTTCTAATGCGATAGTCAATCCAGTCTTTCCCGATTCTCTTCACGAAGCCAGGACAGTCGGTTTTCTCCAGCGCGAAAGCGGAATAAAAATAATCGCGTTATCTCTATGCACGTCCATGATTAGTTTGAAACGTAATTCACTCGGGACCGTCTTCGCGAACTTTGCTCTCAATCGCGATAATAAACGCAACGTGCGCTTGCTCGGGTTGCTCGGGGAACGCGCCCAACGTGCGCGTTTAACTCCGGTTTAGATAGAGAACACAGTTTCCATTCATCAAACAGCGAAATCCGACAAATATGTGCGGTCGTTAGTAAGCACTCCTCGAAAGTGCCGTCTAATACGCTTTTCGGTTGGTCCGGCAAACGAGATCGGCGCGCACGTTTCCGATCGATCGGATTCATCTGAACCGGACGATCACGCGCATCGTCGATCATCGCCGCTCTAAAGAGCTAACTTTAAAATCTTCTAAGCGGCTTTAAATATCTTCACTTAAGACCTTTCGTCGGCTCTCGCCGAAAGTCTTCCAATTTCGGCACTGCCACTTGCATTATAAATTCACGAAAATACGCAAAGCGAAGATAGGAAGAAACGTTTTTTTTTTATATATTCTTTTTTCAACAATACGGTAAAAGTTTCCGCGCGCACGTTCGATTTTCGATCTCGAACAGAACTGCATGCGTTTATAAATAATTTTTCTACAACGTTGTCTAGCGTATGACTTTATGTACGCGCGCAACGTAACAATTCGTTTCGATCGTTTTCGTTTTACCCGGGATCAACATCTCAGATCAGAAAGAATTTATCTCGTATCGCGCATCGCGCATAAGAACGAGGTATTCGCGAGATGTGTCTTTCGGGAACAGGATGTACAAGGAAACGAGCGATTCTGGTAACAGTGACGCGAGATCGATCGTCTGCTTCCGAAATGCTTCGGGCTGCGGCCGTCCAGATCTAACGCGTGTATTCGGTTCTCTATATGCACGAGATTGAAAATACTTTTAATGTAATTTAAAATGCATTAAGAGGTGATTATCACATGTGTACAATATAGAATTATAACGGTTTATTAAATAATGACGTGTACAACAACAATTACTTAGTCTCTTTAATTTGTTAATTTTAAACACGCATATAATATTATTATAGCATCGAGTAACTTTTGGTGATTATTACCTTCACATATCGACAAAGTTCGCGTTTAAAGATTATTGTACGGATTGTAATTATCTCTCTATAAGCGAAACAATTCTCCGCACTAATTTCCAAATCCTTGTATTTAATGTTGCCAAAAAATTTTTTAGTAAACTCTGGCAAAAGCCACTGGCGAGAAGTAATTCAGTTGAAAAATTTTTCAGTTTTAAAATTTACTATCGCAATCTTAAAAATTGTAAAATGTCGCCTGACATGTAAAATGAGCGTTTGTCGACACGTGACATGAAATGTTGATAAATTCGATTTCTTTCTTTCTTTTGTCGAATTACACTGGCCTATTACATCAAAATCTGTTTTCACTGACGTATATATTACGAAAGTTTGGAAACTAGCGCAGTCTCATTTATGAAGTGCAGTTCGCGCGTACAACAATTTAGGAGTACGGATTCATAAGCGTTCAGAACGTAAATGCGTTAGATTAAATTTCCCCGTTTGTTTTAGGGATAAATTTGGAAGATCCATTTACGGCTTAATTTGACATATTACGGACATTGTTGTCACAGTATTACGTTATAACTTATAATAAATCTAGCTGCACTAAAACTGGCGACTTCTCGCGTGTGAATTCAACCTAATGGAGAGAACGGCTCGTCGCTCTCGATATGCGCACAATCGAATAATCTGACGAGCGGAAGCAACGTTACCGGCGCTGCTACAAGTTCCTGATCTTATGCTAGTCTGATAGTTAACTTCGACCTGGAAGTAACTAGTTAGTGTATGTACAGGGCGGGCGGTTTAACGTTCGTCGATCTTACGCGTAACGCCATCAGGCAATAGTTAGCTTACACGTCGGCTGTGTCTTATTAATGAAGTTGCATTAACGTGTTCGGAACAGTTTCACATTGGAAAAACCTTCAGATTTACGTGATTAAATCACTTCTATTTCATACACGTATATACCTGCTAATTCTACTTGATTTCAGTTGTTAACGTAGCAGGTAATTAAAACGCATGTCAAAAGAATACAGCAATGTGAGAGAATAGATAATAATAAAGATAACAGTAAAAATTAAAATGTATATATAATTTTTAAAAGATTGTTATCATGCTATATGATGCACAACATGAGAAATATAAAAATGAGTTAGGAGTAAAAAAACTGTGATATGTATTATACTTATAGGATACTTAAAAAAGTAAAGTAATTATTTAAGAAACAAAAAACTATGTATGTAATAATTCTCTTCTTATTACTAGACACTTATAGAAATTCACTTCTTTTGCTGCACAGATACTATTATTTTGCTTATATCAGATAATGATTTTTGCGCGAAATAGGTGATTATTGATATCGCAATGTACGTCATTTAAGAAACGGAACTTATCGATTTGTCCCATTCAAGTGCTGCCCAATCAAGAAGCAGACTCCACAACTGAATAGCACTCGCGCAACTTGCAGAATCGAATGCCCACTCTATATCCATTAACTCACACCGGAGCGCGACGCAAGTAATGCAGATTTTGATTCGTCGGAATCCGACGGCACATTTGTAATGTAAATTAATACGGATCGAGAGACGCGAGGCGTACAAAACCGATGACGTTTATCTCGTATTGTTACAGTGCCCCTTTTTTTTCCACCACTGACCCGCGAAAGATCTCAACGGCGCACGGTTTATTCGCGTTTTTTCTAATGGAAAGGTCGAATTTATCCGCTTGTAAAAAAAAGGAAGAAATTTGCGTTCGCGCAGCCACGCAGCGCTTTTAAAATAACGTTCAGTTAACGCCACACACGAGAACGTTTATTAAACACGTCGGAACAGATGCGATTTGTTCTACGCACTGACAATTTAGGTAAATTCTCCAAGTTCTGCTCTATTTTACCTAAACTTCAATCCTCTTCGCAGTCATTGTGAACGTATATTACAAAAATTTTTAAATTATATACATTGTTTCGGTTGAGATGGACGCTAACGCATCACAGCTGTACTACTCACCATTTATTATACGTTTCTTTACAAATAATTTGGACTCGATTATTAAGACTTAACCACTTCTGACTACTTCCTTTGACCATTTATTATATTAACTTTGACTCATTGGATTTTTTACTACTTTGGACTCAACCTATTCTCGATTGGCAACGATGAATCAGTCATGCAACTCTTATTCACAGACTTCTACATTTTACTTTTGGACTTTATATCATCTTTTAATATAGTTTTTTCAAGTACTTTATTAATTTTTAACACCAATGACTTGTAAACTTGGATGCAAATCTAGATGTGATTCTGTAGACATATTTTCGACAGTTTTTGTTAACTTAACGATGAGTTCCCTTTATTTTTTAATGTATTAATTTATTAATTTTAGTTTTTTATTATGACGGCTGAGGAAGACTAACAAGAGGAAAGGCTCCCAGGTGTCCCTCTCCGATTTTAATGAAACTTAGTGGGTTTATAGAGGGGGCCTTTCCTTGTAAGTAAGTCGAAACGTTCCGTCCTAACCCAACGTATTTGTTGGAACAAACTTTTATTAAATAAACATCTTTTTTGCTCGTCACATTGGCCTATCTATTTTTCCTATTTTATACACATTGTATTAAATACAAAAATACACGGAAAAAACGATAAGGTTGCCACAACCACAATAATAGTAACATTTGGTACAGCCACGTCCTGTGGTTGTCACATTCACATTGTGTTGTGTAGTGCATCTATATATGTTTGTCTCAACATTCACTATATGTTTGCTGTACCAAATGCATATAGTTGCCTTCACATCAATGTGAATGCGACAACCACAAGACGTGGCTGTACCAAATATTACTATTATTGTGGTTGTGGCAACCTTATCGTTTTTTCCGTGTAGGTAAAGGAAAGATTAAAAAAAGGAGCAAATTTAAATAGAAATACGGAGGGCGACGGCAAAATTCTTCCTACGTCCTTAATGTGTTCCACGGGCAAAGTGTTACGCGTAATTTCCATTTACGAAGCGCGCCACACATATGGAAGTACTCAACACTGATTATTTCCGTATACGGCGCAGCCTCCGAGGAAAAGATTGAGAATTAATCCCGACGTCACGTTCCGGCGGAACCGAGCGGCGCGTTTCGAGGCGACATAACGTAAATCGCGACAGATTTCTCCGGGCGACGGGTTTACGCTCGTTTCGCTCCGCTCGGGGCGACGTGGCCGTCGTCGTCGTCGTTTCCGAGCTCTGTTTTTCAAATCCGGGAGGGCAGTCGGTTTAACGGCAATCCGACGAGTATAATCCTGCAGAAGGAGAGGAGAGGAAGAGAGAAGAGCGAATTTGTCAAATCGATTTCGCGTCGCGGAGCAGTGAGCCACGCGAATCGCGCTATTTCTAAAGGGCAATCCGCCCAATTACGAAAACGCGCCGAGCGACACTATTCGTCGCTTTGCGTACCCGACTAATGCAAATTTCGGTTTGTCGAAAGCTGCGAGTAAAGCCGTAATGCAAATCAGTGCAAATTAATGCGGATCGTAGGTGAAACCGACAGGCCGATAAAGTTTTTAACTGCGTCGCCGATGGAGCGAACGACCCGGGTTGCCAGCGTCGCTTTGTATCCTCTTTCGCCGTGTAACGCCTGACTAAACAGCACGGGTATTACCACTTATATTGCACGCGACCCCGCGCCGCCGTACACATTCTTGCAAGTAATTACAAGTATTCCGTGTGTACGCTTCCATTACGACGTCGGCTCCGAAAAAGTAAAGCTACAGGCGCTATAACTTCTTACGTGGAAGAGTTCACCAAGCGCGACGTTTAAGCGCGCTCACTGCACCCTTGACAGCCATTTTTCGCCTTTATACAGAGTGGCGAGTGCCACTCGGGAGAGAACCCGGACGGATTTTGGAAACGCAATATTCGCGCTGTTCTAACGAGAAAACTCTGCCGACCGAAACTTATCGTTCCGGAAAAAAAAATTTCGACGAAAAAAGGATTTTGATAAAAAAGAGGAATTTTTTTTCGAAATTTCATTTACGATAACTTGCGTACAGACAGTTAACCCCGTTTAACCCGCTCTTGGATAATTATGTTATCGTTGTTGATAGTAAAAGCGTCGATAGCGCAGATAATTACGCGAATTTAAATAAAAGATACGAACAAGGAATGTTTGAATATTTAAAGTAATCTAATTTATTCTGTCGTATCTAAGCGACTCATTTAAGCGAAAAGCCGGCAGGTTTCTGTTAGTAACTTATGGAATTTGTTTTACTGTAAGAAATTTATCGTTCCGGAAAAAAAAATTTCGACAAAAAAAGGATTTTAATAAAAAAAGGAATTTTTTTTCGAAATTTCGTTTACGTAACTTGCGTACAGACAGTTAACTCCGTTTGCTCTTGGATAATTATGTTATCGTTATTGATAGTAAAAGTGTCAATAGCGCAGATAATTACGCGAATTTAAATAAAAGATACGGACAAGGAATGTTTGAATATTTAAAGTGATCTGATTTATTCTGTCGTATTTAAGCGAAAAGCCGGCAGGTTGTTAGTAACTTAGGGAATTTGTTTAACGGTATTTCGTCGAATATACACGTGTAACGGTAGTTAGATTCTTTTATCGGTTTACCTGCCAGGAAAAAAATGTAGTAAATTGATTTTTACACGTTCTGAACGTACCACGAACGTCGGCACAATAGAAAAAGAGTTATTCCATTGAACGGCGGTAAATGGCGGTAAATGAGTAAATTGCTTCGCAAATAGATAAACTAGTTCCGCGAATGAACCCCCGGATCGATCGTCTCGGGCGTGCAAGCCCCGCGAAAAACACGCATAATCTAATTTACGGGCAACAATCTCCGAAGGGTTGACGAGCGTCAAAAGGAGCGGGGATTACGTAGAATAGCAGTATTGTTTGCTCTTACTTCAGCCTTTAAAACAGACGAGGAGATAGAGGAAGTTTGCCAGTTACCGTTTGATTTCTGCCCGTTACATTTTACGAGCGAAAAATTTACAGAAATTTGCGCGTTCTATTGATTTTACGAATGGAGCGGGGGCCGGGAGGGGGGCGCGTGATCGAATCTCCAAGATTTGCTTTTAAACATTGAAAAAGTGCTCACTGTTAAAGGGTCAAAGCGAGAATGGCGGCGACGTTTCTTTACGATCGGTGATTCGCAGAGTCGTAAAGCGTAACGATTTGATTAGCTTCCTTTGGGATTTACATTTTACGTGCGGGCGCGGCGACGTAAGCCAGAAAGAAGAAGGAGCAAAATACGCCGTATCGCGATCTGGATAATAAATCATCCAGTGGCTTAAGCCGTTCGTTAGTATCGGGCAATCTTTAATCGCGCGCAAGGAAAATATTTAGCGAATAAATTTAGATTAAAGACCCACGCAATACTATCGCTAATAGCCGTCACCGCGGAAAATCGTTAATCAGTGTTCACGTCTACGTCGTCACTTTGATTAGCCTTCCTAGACGTTGAAAACGTCTAACCGCATATTGCAAGCGGGGATCTCGGGATTAACATATACAAACTGACGTAATGATGACGGCGTAACGTGGACGGTCAATTACTCTCGGTCGTCATCCTCTCCCCCCCCCTCCCCCCCGGCATCGCGGAAACGGTAACCAGGATCTTCGCCGACAGAGACGTTCCTCGCATTCGTTTGCACGTCATAAATAATCAGCGCGCTCTTCGCGCCAGCATACTCGTATCAACTCGTATCGCACGGAAGCTTTCTCGGAAATGATTAAACGATCTTGAAAACCTTGGGCACCTGTATCCTCTCCTTTACGTCAATCCTTCATTCTTATACCCGGGGACAAAGCCCCCGCGTCCGTAAACCGGCGGTATACACATTCGTACACGTGTTTCGGTGCCGCAAATCCGGAATCCCGGAATCGAAGCGAGGCGGTACCCGTGGACCGCGGTGTAGAACCTTCTCGCCTACATCCGCGCGGTCTCGTCGAACCTGTCCGCTACACAACGGATTCTCGTAGGCGAATGGCAGTCTATTACGGGCGCGCGTAATCGACCGCTCGAATGGGTACGATTGTCATGGCTGACAGCCGACTCGAATCGAATCATCTCGGGCAGATAAGGCGATTGAGACGGTTTTGCGCGTCGCTCGCGCGCGAACGATCTATCTGTAGCGTACATGCACACCGCAACTTGGACGGCGCTCGGGGTTCCAACGACGTATTTCGCATTCGTATTTCCGTCCCGCGATCCGATATTCGCGATAACGTCGCATCCCAGAGTTCCCCGGTGAATTAAATAAAACTCGAGCTATATCTTAATGCCGTAATTGTATTACTATTGTTACAAGTTAATTTTATTAAGAAATTTCTCCGGTTTGGTCTATTAAATTATTTTTGCATGAAAATGAAAATTCGGGCAAAAATGAAGGAAGTGAGAGAAGGAGATGTAAGACATATTCCGATACGTTATTTAAGAAAAGACGATTTTTATAAATATGAGAGAAAGCCAATATCAGTCGCGGCGGATCTTGCTGCCTAATAATAATTATTTTGTGAATCTTTCTGCTCATGCGAACTGCGCGCCGCATATTCGTCGGTCTTGAAACACAGTTCTTTACATGAAGCCGGAAAATTAATTCACATATTAAATTGACGAGCAATTCAATAATTTTTTTGATGCTAACAAGCATCTATGATATCCCCCCTTCCCCGAAAACTGTAAAGCGAAAAATAACACCTCAATCAGGATTCGAACCTGGATCTCCCTACAATTAGGGTTACCACCTCTCCGGGTTTGACCCGGAGACTCCGGGTTTTGAAGGCTTGTGTCCGGGTTCCGGGTTTGGTCATTATTTCTCCGGGTTGGATAAAATGTAAAACATTTTCTTCTTCTTCTTCGACAATTACTGTTTTTTTTGCTGACCGTGGCAAATGTAACAATCTTACAGATCCGCGTATGCGTATATTTGTCAGCTGACTCTATATAAGAGCCCTCTCACAATTACCTATGATCGGAATAGAATGGAGCTGGTAAAAGCTAAATTATGTATAAAACTGAATTTTGACATGAATTTTGAATTGTCAAGAGTTTTATGAATTTCATGGTTTTATCAAAAAACCTGAAAACATACTGCTTATTAGAAATGTATAATCGAACCGTAAATATTCCTGGAAGGGCAAGCAAGGAAAATGTTAATTCAAATATTCTATAGTCATTATATTATTATTTTATGTAATTTATACATATGTATATTATTTTATTTGTTAATTGTCAGAATTATTTCATTTCTTGATTATTTGAATGATATGAAATGTGACTCGTTTTGTTTTGACAATTTTAATAATAAAAGACTTCATAGATACACATAATAAAAGACTTCATAGGTACACATTGACTGCTTTCCTTTTTTTCTTTGGTCTCCGGGTCAAAGTGATTCTCAACCCTACCTACAATCCGTGTGGGCGTCCTAACAAATTCGACCATCGAGGCATGTAATGATACTTCTCGCAATAACAAATATATGTTGGATGAACGTCTTATTTCAGGCGACGTATTTTATACAATAATAATAAGAATAAGACCGATGAAATTAAACAAATATAAATATGAGAGAAAGCCAATATCGGTCGCGGCGGATCTTGGTGCCCAATAATAATTATTTTATGAATCTTCCTGCTCATGTACGATTTTTATAGTTACTTTTGTAAAGTTATTGATAGATAACACAAGCGTCAAAAACGTCAGTCAGTTCACAATTCTTTTGAAAATTTTTGAATACCGATTTCGAACCTCGATGCAACGTAAATGTACATGTAAGCATATTATTCAAATTTTTTTTTCGTGAAATGCGTGGCAGCGATTTCTGTGATAATTTTTTTCATGCGTTCATTGTAAACGAGAGCAATTCGTCCGGACGTTCCTGAGCCATTCGCACGCTGTAGGCGAGAACGCGTCGCGCGGGTTCTCCGTGCCGCGCTATTATGCAAATGAGATTTATCTAAAAATAGGGAAAAACGCGTAAGAGGAGAGGAGGACGCGATCTCAATTTTACTGGTGCGCCGGTGTCCGCGTGAAAACGAGGTCGACGTAATTTTAACGGTGCGCTCTCTCTCTCTCTCCCTCTCTCTCTCTCTCTCTCTCGTGTGTTTTGGGTAAGCGCCCGCGCGCCACGAGATAAACCGCGTTGCCGCGATGCTAATTAAAAAAACGCCGCGGTTATTACGCGTCATTGTTGCAGACGCGTACGTTGCGCCGCGCGCGCGTTCCACGCTCGCATTTGCACGAGCGATTCGTTGAGAACAATTGACCGAATCGCGATTGACGTTGAAAGACAATTGGGTTACGGGTGAAATATAAATAAAATATTGGCGAACAGATCCCCATGATGGGGCGATTGACAGAGCCTGGAAACGCGACGAAAAATAATTCATCGTTTTGATAAATAATTGCTCGTCGAAGTTTTCCAGATTTTTACCACGTCAGAGAGGGAGAAAGAGAGAGATGGGCGAGGGGGAGGGGAAGGGGGAGAGGGGGGAGAGAGAGAGAGAGAGAGAGAGAGATTTCGTTGTCACGGAACAGTGAATTTTTCTACGGTTGAATTATTTGGAATAATCCATGAGTTTTGTATGCCCTCGCGCGCTCGCGGTTTTACCGCGATAACGAAGTCTTCGTAGAATTTCGTGCGGAATTTGAATCGCCAATTACCATAATGCCGCAGATAGGACGTCAGTCTATCGACGATCAGTCAGTCGAGCAGATTTTAAATATACGTTAGCGATAATGCGCTTCACTGTGGCTTTCGCGATCCGATATGAAAAAGAAATAACGTTATTCCACTGTCTCTTCGGGTGATTAATGAATGATAATTAATAAATATTGGAGTTTCGAGAAGTAATGTGCAAAACAATTCTTGCAATCATATATTCACTGTGAGCGTAATACCGTAAACTGAAAATACTTTTGAGACTAAAAGACCAAAAGTACTTTCGAATAAGCTAAAGAAATAAAAGCCGCCTACTCTCCAAATTTTTTTGAGTGAATTGAGTGAAAATTCACTCCAAGCGAGTGAAAATACTGCCACTCAGATTTCAAAGTGGCAGTATTTTCACTCTTTGGAGTGAGATTTCTCTCCAAGAAATTTTGAGAGTAATTAAAAAGTTGTGCAATTAAATAAACGCGTAAGTTAATTCACAAATTATACACAGAAAGTACAAAAGATACAAAATGTACAAAAGTGTTCCAAAATTTTTTAACATTTTTTAAAAACGTGTCGCGCTTTCGTGGACTTGCTTTAAACAGCGCTCTTCCAGCAACGCGTAACGCAGCCAATTATCAACTCATAGTCGTCGAATTTGGAATCAGAAAAAATATGGCTATCTTTCTTGCATTATCTACATCACTGGTATATAAATAGTAACTGGGTATATAAATAGCGCTCGTAGCTCACGAGCGATCCAACTTATCTCCAAGACGCTCTGTTTGAATTAGATTCAGATCTGCTCGCGCGCAATCCCCGCACCGCCTCCTCGAAGACACCGGCAGCTACTTTAGCGACAACTAATGCCAGTTCGACAGTTGGAGATCGATGAGGATGTAAAAGTATCGTCGGTCCACGTTTCGGAAAAAGAATAATTTCGCCGGGCCGCACGTACGGGGAGACGGTGATAAATCATTGCGTCGCTCGATCCTCGCGGAGAGTACGGGAAGCCGCGCCATCGACGGCCCTCGTCCTCGTCCTGCGAATTTTTCGCACAGGCGAGCACAGATAGCCGGGCCAGGGCCCTTTCCCCACCCGTCATTGTAATTAGATATCCGAGCACGATGAATAACGATACTGAAATATCCATATTTTCCCCTCGTCCTCCCGCGCCGCTTCTTTCTTCTCGCGCGTTCCTCTCTCTCTCTTCTTCTTCTTCTTCCTTTTTTCTCGCTTTTTCCTCCTTTTCTTTTTTTCTTCTTGCGCACCACTTCCCTGGCGGTACGGCTCCCGATACGCTCGGTAAACCGAGATACAAAGTCCACTCACGTTTCCCGGGGAAACCGGGATAGACGCCGAGGAGAGGCGGGACTCCTCGAAAGGAACCCGAGAAAGTATCCCGTATTAAATTACAGACGAGAGGCGTAAATCTTTACGGAGTGAAAACTCCAACTCGCGCCGAAGTTTTAGTTTTTTAACTTCGGCGAGACGGCCTTGTATAATGAACCACCGGGCATCGGCGCAAAAGATATATTGTATCCCGAGCGTACCGGGACGCGCCTGGATTTAAAAGACTGAGGGATCTTCCGCTAGAAGGACCGCTTTGGCAACGCGTTCCTTGTACGCTCTCTCGGTACGTACGTAGGTGTTCTTTCTCACCGTGTTTCTAAAGAGGAATGGACGATACGAGCCCGCCGTAACGCTTAATAGGTCCGTGATTTTAAAAAAGAGGAACGGAAATACCTGGTGTCCAGGATACCTGATTTCTCCTCGCTTTAACGTAGTTGGTTGAATTATTCAGAGTTACTATCCACTCTCTTCTACTTTCCGCATACATAAAAGTACTTCTCTTCTGTTTCTTACAGGAGCGAAAAAATAGCATCAACACAGAATTGAATTATTCATTAAAAAAAATTTTTGTTTGTTCCAAAAGTGTCGAGAGTGATATTTTACATGATATTTCTTTTCATGCAGACATAAATTTGTATTTCAATAAGTTTTATAAAAGCGATAACAGAATGCAATATGAATAATAGAATGCCTTTTTTTATAACAGGATCAATATACCATCGAATTTTGTTTTTCTGGGGAAAAATGTTTTTGAAGTAATTTGTTCTTCTCAAAATAATCCAATCGCATTCCGTCGTATAACTTTGATATTCTGATTCAATTATATACGTATTTTCAAAAGTTATTATGGAAAGTTTTCGAGACGTATATCGGAATGCAAGTTACAAGCAAATTTCTTGTTTACTACCTTTGCATCTGCAATTCTGAAATGGCCGACGTAGGTATTGGGAATCCTTAACGTCTTACATCGCACGCAGACCGTAAAGTTCTCGCAATTTCTCCGTACGAAATGTAAATCATTAACAGCTCGAAATGCGGCTCTTTCAGCGAAATAATACAAACACGAGTACACGGTTAGCAGATACTCGCGCGTACTTTCTCATCGATATTCACGGAAGTGGGTAAATCAAGCCGGCATCGGAAAATCCGCTTTGAGTCTCCTTAATAAAATCGCAATCCCGGAAACGGTTTTCTCTCATTAATCTTTTTATCCGATCTTACCCCGCCGAAGCGTTTATTTCCTGTTCATCGCTGAGACGTGCATTCATCGTTACAGGAGCTCCTCTCAGCAGTATTAGGATCTCGAAAAGCTCTCTAGTTACAGCGTTCGATTATTAATTTCTTTTTCATTCATCGAGATTTACGTATTTTCTTATATCCCTTTTTCGGTTCCCGACCCGTTCTTTCCTCCGCTCCGTCTCGCTACACATTTTCTCCCCCCCCCCCGTTTTCCTCTTTTTCCTTTGTTTCTACGTGTCCGATAAAGCGATTTGCCTGCTCATCTTTATTCATCGTGTACCAGCGGGTTAGTATACATTGTATATTACTAGCGCGGCGCTATTAATTCTCGTTTGACACTTCAAGACCGATGGGGTAGACACGTCCTGAGAGTTTTTACGGGATTTCCATGATCGATTACCCCGTAGATTATGCGAGAACATATGTACTCCCTCGTAGTGTTTTGCCTTACGTAACCAAATAAAGAGTCGCAGCCGTGCCGCGATGTTTCCTACGGTCACGATGAAAAGCGATGATGCATCAATGCAAATCTATCATATACGGCGAGATCCGCTTGTCTCGGCTTATTTACTTAGCTTAAAAGCATCGTTCAACTCGAACAGACGGGTTAATAATTAACTACCAGACATTCTTTGTCACCAGCAGACATCGCTTATCCGTACTAAAATGGACACATTATCCTCGTGAATAAAAGTATAACTTTTTCTTTCGTAATGATACATAGCGTGTATTTTCCCCCCATGAAAAGTTTTTGAAGCCTTTGAACATGTGCGATGAGACAAAATGTCTTGTATAATTAGCACTAAAATACATGACGGTTAGAGAGTAATGGTTTTAATAGCTTAGACAGCACCAAGAAACGAAGAAGATAGTAAAGCTCAAAGGTTCAGAGTTGCTTGAGAGTTAAACCGAGCATAGTTGATAATGTTTCTTACGCTGGGTCATGCTTATCATATTAATTAACTACAGCTGATGTCGCTATCTCTTGAACCGGAGTCTCTATTAAACTCGTACTTACGTATAAAATATTGCCTCGTAGCGCGCAACGCGACTCTGTCAATTGAGAAAGAGAAAAACAACGCGAGTTTCAAACGAACGTCGAATTCTCGATTGTTGAGACGCTCGACGACAAGCTTGGAACTTTGCGCCGGGGTCCTCTGGAACAGGAAGAGCTTAAATCTCAATATTTAATAACTCCGTTAAGATCGTGTTCCGGGAGTGGCGTGCGCGCGCGCCTATTTATCAACATGTATTTAATCAACGAGCTCGAAAATGCAATTAATTATTGTATACCGTGCACTAAAACCGCGCGTAAGATCGCTAATGTACGTCAAATAAATGCGCGAGTCCGTTATTACCGCTATATTAACCCGCCCGCTGCCTATCCGCGAGGAATTTTGCGCTATTTACGTAACTCCGCGATATCTACGGTATCTAAATTTTTCCCCACGGGGGTGCGTCGTAACGCTCGCAATCTCCGTATATCCTTGAGGCATTTACGAGGCAGCTGGTACGTAGGCAAATCACCGGCTAGCTGGTACGTGCGCGTGCATAAGTGTGCACGTACAGACCGGACAGTTCGAACGCGTTCTCGAGAGTGTTGCCGGGTAACACACGTACAAACGGCGGCGGCGAGGAATTATTACAATTACAATTTCGAACGGGGTCACGGGATGGAATTAGAACGTAAAAGCAAAACGAGAAGCGGTCCGGGCCGTATATCAGGTCGCAGTTCACTAATCTGCTAATCCAATTCCGTGGCTCTCAAGCGATAGCTCTCCCGGTACTGGAAATTACCCAATTATGTCTCTCGGCCTTTTGAGTAACGGCACACCGTGTTTAGTAGCTATCGGGTAAATAAGAAGTAGTCACCGCGATAGTTACGTCGGACTAGTTTCCGCACCGAGCAGATCCGCCGGATTTTAGTATCACGAGTCGACGTTACCGCTTTCGAATGCATAATATCGTTTTACTCGGTCCTAGACTGCTTATTTTGCGATACGCAAAATCGCAGTAAGGATAATTAAGATAATTATTTATCTGACATCCTTAAAAATATGTTGTTTGCACTAAATGACACGCGAAGTTAATGATTTTGTACGAAATCGTGCGCACATCATAATTATTTATAATTCGCTAGTAAAAAGGGAAAAAATGGGTCGTTAAATTTAATTAAGCTACGTGATGCATTACTTGAAGTGAAGTTTGTGTATATGTGTATGTGTGTGTGTGTGTGTGTGTGTGCCTGTTGCGTACGTCGTTGAGATTCAGCGGCAACAAGAGTGCGAAGGCTTTTCAGAAAGTTTAGGGACGTGGAAGATGTTGAGACTCGTAATAAAAAGCACGCCGCGATACGAAATAAATAATTAACACTAAACCTACCACCGCCGGTCAAATGACCGT
>NJRQ01000240.1:71720-83117 GCA_003063805.1 Aphaenogaster ashmeadi | reverse complement strand
TAAATAACTTCAATAACACGCCTTTAATGTATGGACCTCGAGTCATGAGACACCCTGTATAAGAAGTAAATGTCTTAAAATATCTGTATTACAATTACAACTTCAACATTTTTCAAGATACTGTTTTAATTTTCATTCATACTTAATAAGAGAATTACATAGAAAGAAAGAAAGAAAGAAGGAACTAATGAATAATAAGAATTATATATACATTTCGATGTTCTTTATACCCTCGATAATAAAATTTTAACTTTCTCGAGTTTAAGAACGCCAGACTCTCTCTCCTAAATAAGAGAAACAGAGTTATTAAGGAATAAAACGGGCACTGCCGGGTTACTACCAGTATTTCTTTGCATTTCGTCACGTCCGACGGTAAAAGCCGAGTGATCATTCCGCAGTCGCGCCGTCACCGAATATTCAGCGTCGGTGCAGACCGAACGTTTGAATAAACTAACGAGGCTGCACTCTTTATACCGCGGCTGTTGTAACATCGCTCGTTGGCGCGTCACGCGTAAAGCAGACCGAGAGAATAATTACAAGCGCGCGCGGACGGACGGTTTGCGCGCGTTTGAAAATTCGACGTCGCGCACCGTTACCCCGAAAGAGCGCATGTTGCGCGCTCGCGAGCGCAAACAAATTACTTCGGCCGCGCCAAAGTTTGGGCAAATATTGTTAACGTCGCCCGGCGGCTGGAAAAACGACAGGTCGTTTCGTTCGGAGGCATTAAAAAAACCGAAGCCGCCGCGCCGCGTCTCGGCGGCGCGGCGCGGCGGTCAGCCGGTCGGTCGACCATATATTTTTCCATCGCGACGGAATTTCCCGGAATAAACCCGACTTTAATGTCGGCCGCAATTCAGATAGAAATGGCCGATATCCTGCGCCGCCGCCGCTGCCACCGCCGCAGCTACCGCTCCGAAGAAACGTTACTCGGGGCTCTCTGGGACCCGGGACTCGCACGTCCCGGCGGAAGCTCGTTCCGCACGACGGAACAGTTACTACTGGCATAGATAGCAGGACAGTCGTTATTCCCCGTTATACGTCGGGTTTACGTACGGGGTGTTCCGGGATTATCCGGCCGCTCCTTTCGAATGAAACGGACCCTGCGACCCAACGGGTCAAGATTGAGGTTTTTCCTCTTGTTAACCTCTCGTTATTTATGCTGGAGATTAATAAATTTCCAAGGTAATTTCCAAGATTTTAAGGGGACCCAAGTAGAACACAAAAGTCATGATGACGTCAAAATGATGCTAAAATGACGCCTTTGACGTCATTTTGAGGTCATTTTAAAATGATGTCAAAGGCGTCATTTTAGCATCATTTTGACGTCATCATGACTTTCGTGTTCTACTTGGGGATCCTATAGTGAAGACCGAACTCCGACGCGAGAGCCGACTTTACCGACCAATTTACAATACATACATATACGATTTACGAAACATCGATACATTACTACATACTACTACATCAATATTGCACGCATACATACGCACAAATTTTTATTTTAAATAATCTTTCATATTAGGCTTTCAATCTTAGTTCCAATTGCACGATGTTATTCTTACATGTTGTCCCTACAGCGCTCTGGTCTCATTTTGTATATATTTATTGTAGAATTTTTGTATCATCAAGCAAATATTGTCGTCAACCTAACCATAAATAAATAAACAAATTTTTTTTTCTTCGTTTTTGATATCAAGTCGACCGAGCGCTGTAGATTTTCGTGCGTACTTTAATTCTGTATAAAAGTGCCCTTTCATGCAGCGAATTTTTCGCTGCGAATTATGTTTAGCGAGTAGCGAATAATTCTCCGTGAAGTAACGAATTATTCGTAGCGAATAGCGAATAGTATACGAGTGAGCGTCGTATCGTTAAATATTTATAGTTTTAAAAATACTGTTATTTGCATATAGTAGAGTTAAACATTATTTAAAAAGTTTGCATCACATTTAAGGTTAGAACTTTTAATAGCTATATTAACAAAAGCATTTATAAAATAGATAATATTATAAATGTAATTATATCCAATAAATATAATTTTTTTCTATAAATTCAATAACTTACATTTGTTGAATCTATTTTCAAAATGTTGCAACTTTTTTGGTTCGATTTTCCTGCTATCAGCGAACATTCGCTAAAAGCTGAAAAAATCCAGCGAACAGCGTTTATTCGCTAGCGAACTGCGAATGACCACGTGACCTATATTCGCAGTGATTTTTTCGCTACATGAATTGGCACCTTGAGAGTTTTGCATTTCTATAAAGCCAATTAAAAGATTACTTTAATTAGAAAATGTCGGTAAAACAGACGGCTCTAGGATCCCCTTAAGGGGCTCGTAAACGTTTTGTACTTGAAATAAGAAGAACGATCTCGCACGGTGTTTATTCAGATTTTCCGAATTTAATATCTGAAAATCGCTCGCGAGTTGAGAACTATTAGCATTTGATCGAAGTAGACTGCATTTATTTTAATCTCGCGCTATCTGCGGCGGTGACGACAGTTCCAGGACATCCTATGTGTAACACGTCATACGCGTACGTATGGAAATACAGGGATGGCATAGCGCGATATCCTGTCAGGATCAAAATTGGCGCCGGGTCGACGATAACTTTCGTCCGTTATAAGCCCGCTCCTATTTCGGTACATGCTCGCAGCTGTCAAATTATTGTCACTTAGCCGTCGCCCGAGTTCGCCCACGGAGATGAAGATGACCGTGTACAAGGAGCGACGATAGTGCGCGGGCTCCGTGGCGAGCCGGGCTGGCTATCATGGAGAAACCTAGATTGTGGTGAATTTTTAATACCGCTTTGAGCTTAATCCTAAAACGAATGGGACACTTCATATACATTTTACACATTTTACACATTTTGCTTCCTCACAGAGGAAGCTTTGTTTTCGTGAAAAAATTATTTTTTCAGGTTTCAATGCCAATGTGTTTAGAATGTCCTAAAACGTCGAAAATTTACATTTCTACAAAATGTCTCTTTGTGTGTGTGTGTGTGTGTGTGTGTACGGATTGGATGTCCGTGAATGCTGTAACTTCTGCAAATTTGAAGATATCGGGCTTAATTTTTTTTAATCGATAGAGAATTATTTAAGGAAGGTTCCTATTTAATTGCGCGATGATCCGTAAACGGGTTCTCTTTTTAGAAAAATTTCGTAAAAACACGGTTAAAAAAGACCGCGTTTGGAAACATAAATCAATGCGCATATTTCCTTAAAGCAAAACAGTATGAAAGCAAATTCTGAGATATAGGCCAAAATAATTGAAAAAGTTAAAAAAAGTGTGCAAATTAGGAATTTGCACAGTGCTTCCTCATCAATTTAAAGGGGGGCAAATTAGAAAGAGGCACAATGCACACTGAGAAAAAAAGTTGTTGCTTCAATTAAAGTGTTATCACGGGGTGCCAAAAACATAAGTAGTTCATTCAATTGTATTATTAATAGACCCAATATTTGGATTATTAAAACAATGATTGAATTATTGGTTTAAAAATGCAGACATTGGGTCTAATAATAATACAATTGAATGAACTACTTTATGTTATTGGCACTCCGTGATAACACTTTAATTGAAGCAACAGCTTTTTTTTTCAGTGCATCATCAACAGTTGATTCACAAAGCTTCCTCTATGAGGAAGCCAAACGAAAGAAAAGAAAAAATAAAAAAACTTCCTCATAGAGGAAGCTTTGTGAATCAACTAAAATGTTGATGATGCATTGTGCCTCTTTCTAATTTAACCCCCTTTAAATTGATGAGGAAGCACTGTTCAAATTCCTAATTTGCACACTTTTTACCTCTCGCACCCTCTCTCGCGATTTTCCCGAAAAGATATATATTGGAGATGAAGTTAAGGGGATTCTAGAGCCATCTGTTTTACCGACATTTTTTAATTAAAGTAATCTTTTAATTGGTTTTATAGAAATGCAAAACTCTTATACAGAATTAAAGTACCTACGCACGAAAATCTACAGCGCGCGATCGACTTGATATAAAAAAAAAAAAAAATTAAAAATTTTTGGTTAGGTTGACGACAATATTTGCTTGATACGAAAATTCTACAATAAATATATACAAAATGAGACCAGCGCGCGGTAGGGACAACATATGTAAGAATAATATCGTGCAATTGGAACTAAGATTAAAAGCCTAATATGAAAGATACTTAAAATGAAAATTTATGCGTATGTATGCGTGCAATATTGATGTAGTAGTATGTAGTGTTGTATCGATGTTTCGTAAATCATATATATGTATTGTAAATCGGTCGGTAAAGTCGGCTCTCGCGTCGGAATTCAGTCTTCACTCCAGGATCCCCTTAAATCTGCATTTTAAAAATCTCGACTAATGAATCTTCAGATCAAATCTAGTTAAGGTAATCGATTTGAACCCGATAAAAGGTGCGACGACTCGTAGAATCGATCCTGTTTCTGTTATTCACCATAGACAGCATGTAGACCAGAGATGTGAATGAATTAAAAGTGTTTTTTATTTTTCGAACTTTTTTTAAAATACCTGCGCCGTGATCATTTTTACCCCGTCATAATGATCGCGGATTACAGCCGGTCGGCGTAAAAATTCGATATGTATTCTAGGAATGTTATCTACGAGGAGAAACTCTGGCGTATATTGATTTCTGAGATTAAAGGTATCGTTTACGTAATCTCGCTAGATTGCCGGGAGCAATATTTCATTGCAGCGAAACCGCCTGCTGTTACAACCGTGCGTTCCTTATTTCAAATTCCGTTTGAACACGGAGGCGAATTTGCGGTAAATCGGGAGGGCTTGCTGCGTCACGGCTCATCGTTAGACGCGACACTGCGTTTTGCCAGAATGTTTTTCGCCAGCGGTGCACTAATTTCCTCGGGGAACGACCGCTCGGGAAACCCATGTTCCACGGGTTCCCTGTTCCTTCGAGCAGGTGACCGGACATATGCGCGACGAATCGCAATTCGCATTCGCTTTACACAGTTTGTCACCTCTTCCACGCTATTTTCACGTACGATCGACAAGCGCTAATCCCTCGTATTTGATATAGAAATTTACGAGGCGTGCCTCACCAGTTTAAGGATACATTCGCATAAAAAATGTGTTCTTGAATCTTCCAAGGTCTTAACAATATAGATTTGTTCAAATTGCGAAAAGACGATGTCCAAGAAAACTTTCGTTAAACTCTTACAAATATTTTTTTGAATATTGCCAAGAGAAACAGCAGCGAAAGAAGCCGCATATCTCTAAGGAATCCAAGCTACAATAGACTGTAAGATCGCAAAGGGCAAAATCACAGCAGCGCGAAAGTCACCATCGAGTTTCTTCGGGAGTATAAGGAGCCGGCTGTCGACAGTCGCTCTTTCGACGGCAGCCAGTGCATTATCATGCAGCCCGTCCTTATTAAACGAACGGGGCGGTGGAGGGCAGAGGGGAATACCGCGGCGGTATGGAGTACCGGTCGCGGTAGACTCTCAGTCGATGAGCGGGTGAACAATGCACCGGAGCGATGCGTCGCCGGTAGCAACAACAGCAACAGAGCCCCGTCGTCATCGTCGACACTCGTCCGCGTGTACACCGTGGCCCGGTAAAAGCTGGCGGCGACCTAAATGTCGCCTTTATGCCAGGGGCGTATCCGTCATGCGCGCAGCTGCGTTGTATCCCACGGCCGCCCTAGGAATATTAGCGACGACGACGGACTCCCCCTCGACGATTCCTTCCTTTACCTCTGCGTCTTCCTTCACCCTCCTTTGGTCCTCCTCAGCCCTCTTCTACGCCTCCCTCTCGGTTCAGCCCCGGCTTCACTCTCGACTTCTTCCTGCTCTACCACGGGCCGCGTCCAGCCTCTCTCCGCGCCATATCCTCATGAAGAATTTACGACGTGATAAATTATTGTTTGCCTGGCGGGGAAAAGCGCGAGAAATGCCAGTGCGAATGTAAAATAAGAAGAAATTAGATTACGCGAGGACGATTCTGCAAAGTGACGTCACGAGAGTTCTCGAGAGACTTCACGAATCCTTTGCGACAGTCGCGGATATCCTATCGTTCCGCGCTTTTTTCGAACGTCGAAGGGAAGATGCTACGAAGGGAAGATTTCGAGGTACGAGTAACGAGGGGGTGGGAACGGTTTTCGGCGCAAATCAGGGGTATCAGTCGATGTAACTTATCTGTCGTGACGGCTGAATGACTAATAGCCATGTAAATCGTTATAGGACGATGAAATTTTCATTAATCGTGCAAGTTTCTTTCTCTTATCTCGATGTGATGCAAATCATTTTAAAGGTACAATTTTATAATACGAGATGGATAGAGATTCCTTATCTGAGATATGAATAGTACGATACTTTCAAGAATATAATTTTACATCGTATTTTGCACGAGAACAGGAATCCAAACCCTTCCTCTGTTCGCTTTTATCACGATAGGACGTAGACATGCGGCCTTTTTTCACTTATTCACTTTTTGCACGAGAGGCTACGATATAAAGGAAATCGTAAACGGCAAAAGAGCTGCGGATTAACGGAACATGCACGAGCAGTCAATAGACAATAGAGGAGTCTTTTTAAAAAGGAGCAACGTGTAAAATTTTTTACTTACTTGCTTTTTATCGGGTTCTTAGCCATATATTGCAGAATAAATCTCTAATATAGGCGCTTGTGACTCCACAAATACGATGGTTACGTTGAATGATAAATCTCAATAATAATTGTAGAACTTTAAAAATTATTCTGAATAATTTAATTGGTTTCATTAATTTGTATTTCTAGTTCGGGAATATATTATTTTTGAGAAACATAAAAAATGCTTTATGTCACAGACTACGAACTATATTTGAGATAAGTTATAACCGAACTATATTTGAGATAAGTTATAACCGAGCTAGTTGTTAATATTATTGCTCCATAACATCTAGCTGCTCGTATATATCTAGAGTCTTCGCTATCAAATATTGACTACCTAATGAGGTGCCATTTTAGACTTCTGTCTCTCGAAGTACTTAATACTTTACTTTCCGGTGTCTGTGCATATAGAATATTCCAGGGATTGCGCACTTTCTCTATAGTTTATCTTGACAACAAACTTTTCAACACATTTGGAATTGATCTTTTTTGACGAAAATTTAATTTTATTTACATTTTCTAAATATTTGACATTCAGTATTGCTTTGTTAATATTAAATAAATAGTAATTTGTTATTAACTCCTCAACTAAAAATTTCTCAATGTGGAACGCATATAAAATTAAATAAAAAATAAGGCGTCGTTATTTTTTTGCATCTTTAGTGTTTAATTACGTTTAAATTACGTAAAGCTCATTATTTTCGATCGATTGTAATTCAAGAATTATTCAATAATAATTATTATATTCGTAAAAAAAATTTTTTTTTAACGATTTTATATCTGTGAGCCTAACATTATCAGTTTTGTTCTTTAATAATTATATTCTTATATTATTATCAAGAATTATTATATTCTTGTTTCTATTAAAGAATAATTAATTGCATAAAGTGATTTATATAAAACATTATCTTTAGGATATATTTCGCTATCACATGATGAATAATACTCCCAATTCATCACCCTGCAATTAGATGAGTCCGGATGCGTAGATATCTATGTTGAAAACCGAGTTGTTGCGAATCTCTCAATTTGACTTCTAATCAATACGCCATTAACATTCGATCTAGCCATCGTGTTTCAACAATACGTCAAACTTTGCTACAATCGCCAATTGGTGATCTGCATTCCGCCGCTAGGAATTAAATTTCAAACTTCTCTTTCTATACGCAAAACCGAATTGATTAAAAGCAACCCTAATTTTGCGTCTTAGAATTAAATGATTGAAAAAGACTACGATCATATGATAATACTGTAATAATTGTAATTACATCTACGACGGTATTATTTGAACAGGTCGATACTCCTCGCTTCGAACGTTATACCACGTATCGAAATTTGATGGAATATTTAAACGAATCGCTGTTCCGAAACGACTGGTCAGAGGAGCGGTCCAAAAACTAAATCAGCGACGCGCGTTGGGAAAAATAAATTGATTCGGTCGATTAACGCGCAATGTAGAGGCCCTTTAATCGCGGTACGCGAATTCGACGTTACAAAATGGACCGAATAATTACATTCCCCGAAACAACGCTCCCTTTGTTCCTTTGGAAACTAGTCGTAAACTGGCGGCGGAGCTGGCGCGAGCGCTCAAGGCACGTGTATTATACACCGTCTCACGCAAACAGGCGCGGCGGGTCCTTAAAACAAAACGATTGTAATTCAACAACGGCATTTCGCAGCATTATTTCGTGCTTCGGAGTTGTCTCTTGCGCCCGCGTTGCACGGTCGGATTAACAGCAACGTGGACGCGACGCGATGCGACGCGATGCGGCGCGGCGCGATGCAAGGCAGAGCGAGGGTGGCTACGAGGGTGCATCGGTACAGCAGTGCAGTCGTGTTGCTGCAGCGTTCTGCATTGTTCAAACTTCGCCTTCTTTCGTCGTATTTCTCTATCAGAGGCAGTTAGAGTGATACGCATTTATGCGCCTCGCGAAATCCAGACGCAAACCAATTATTCTTTGCTTTCAAAAACGTGCTGTCATGTTTTGCTAAGCTTTAAAATTCAAAGACTAATAAAGTAAAACAAAAAAAATAACAGCAGTCTGGATATCGCGAGGCGCGTAATACGTATGTATATATATATATATATATATATATATATATATATATATATATATACACACAGAAAAAATAATGTTGTATCAACAGCATTAAGTTTAATTGGAAATAATCTTGTTAATTCAATAACAATTTTAATAAAATAAAATTATACGTATTTGTTTAATTAATAATGTTATTGAATTAACAAAATTATTTCCAATTAGACTTAATGCTGTTGATACAACATTATTTTTTTCCGTGTACTGTTATATTCTGTTATACCAACATATAGATATACTTAAAAAATAAAAATTTGTGAAAAGCCAGTCGATACAAATAAATAATTAATTTGAACAAGAGTAGAGGCCTGATAATTAATGCATTTAGTTACCTTATTGAATACGGTTCCAAAGTTGAATTTGGCCAGCCCCTTTGGGAATTAATATATTTTTCACGGAATTTTTGTAGCTGTTTCGCTTCAGAGATAGTTTGAAATAACTTCGCGAACGTGATGCGGATATATACATTTATAATATCAAGTATTGAATTTCAATCGGGCTGGAATAAAACAAGTATGATCAGATCGGCACCGACATTATAGGCAAAAGGAAATTTCGTGCTCGTCTCGGATTGGGTTAAATGATGTTCGGACCCGGAGTACGAGCCAGAAAACACTTAAAAATTTCACCTCGCGAAAATCTTATATAAGGCATGGTGTATCAACAAAGAATATTCGCAAAGCGGTCACTATATCTACCAAAAGCGATGAGCTACCAAAAGCGGCGCGCGTTTGAATATTTCAGATTGTTCTAACCGACTTAAAGGGTAGGACCATGTTAATTGCTCGTTAACGGGATTCGTGCACGATGTGCACGCGCAGCTGTGAAGGAATAACTGACGATGCGAGAGAATTTTGCGGCGATATTCCAAAGCGCGAGATGAGCGCGGACGCGTATATGCAGATCATCGTGAATAATTTATGCATTAATGGATTGTGCGCGGGCACGTGTTTCTTCGTACTTATCAATTTATTACTCATGCTAATTCCGCGCGGTCGAGAAAAGAGGCCATCCATCAATCTACATTATAATTAATAAGGAATGAGAACCTCAATTAGCCGAAAATTTCGCTATTTACCGGGGAAGTTATTTACGGGGCATGTTTTAATCCGATCGATTAAGTAATCAGGGCAGAATGTAGGATTTATGAACCGTAACTGTAATGAAAGATGGACAGCAACTATTAACGATCTTTTTCTGGAATGTAAAATCAAATGTTATAGAATTTCGGGAATGGCGGAAATATATACATTAATAGGTCGCGATTCATATTTTATTAACACGCTGAAGGGGATAGCTTTCATATTTCAACCGCTACGAAGACATCAATTAACTATTATATCCTTTGTCATCAGAGTTCCTGTCATGTTCCCCGAATAGACGATACCGTTATGAATAATTAAATTTTATCACTTTGCGGAGGAGCGCCATCGCGCTTCCTACTGAAAATTCGTATTCTCAGCCGGTCGGGGCACTTTCCTCGTTTTTCTTACTTGCCAACTACGTGACGAACCCGGCGATATTAAGCCGACGATCGTGGCGGAAACCGCGATTTCGCCGCGTACATTTTAATTATTCTCCACGGCGGTGGAGAAGCCGCGAAATAAATGTCGCGAATCCAACCAGCAGGTCTAACCCGAGATCTTCGTAAGCGGCGGAGTCGTTCCCAAAATAACGAGTGATATCGATTGCTCTTCGCACACACGAAAGAACTTTGCGCCTTGGAGGCACGCATGCATTCTGCGCACTTTCGTCGCGATCGGGACGCTGTGGGTCGAGATAACGCCGTGCGGTACAACTTATGCGGGAAAAGTATATGCTTTTTTCTCATTCGATCACGAGGCACGCATGTATATTTCATGACACTTCATGTTTAAACATCGGAGCGAATCGAGGGAGACATGATTGTCGCAGCGCCGACATCTCTCTTTCATCGCGAAAGCGACGTTCCACCACGGAATCGTGCCACGCAGATTGGATTTTTAAACGTTCCGTTCTGCGGAATGGATGGCTGGATCATCGCTTTTAATGAATTCGCACTGGCGAGTAAAAGTCGCGTAGCGCTTTGCTCGCCATCCCGGAGAGAGCCCCGGCGGTCGATAACGAATGACTCCATTTGCAAAAGTTTCTTCTTCTAGTTTTACGTGACGCAATTACAGAGAGCTGAGACCGCGAAGTGGAAACGACCGGTCCCATCGTGGGAGCATTTGCGCAGATGTATAACAGGCAAACTTCGGTAAAAAGCGAACCATAAATTGCGTTGTTCCATAAAAGATCAAAGCGCGCGCACACAACCGGGATCGTCGGTGGAAAAATTGAAGCACGCATTCAGAGAGGAAACGTGTCGGCGGTTTTACATACAGCGAATGATTTTCAACGAACGCACAGGCGTACATCTATGCAACCCGAATATCTGACGGATATCTTACATATAACCCTTGGATATACAAACGTAACATTATTCAGGTTTCTGTATGTTGACATTACCGTTGTTCGCTGCTGTACAGAACAGTTGTTTCATATGAAAACAAGTTGGCTTGAATCAATAGACTGCCGAGTACAACATAAACGCAAGTCACAAAGAATAAATTTGGAACCAAAAGGAAATTAAAAGATTCTACTACTGCAGTTAAACTACAGTAGCGCTCAAAAGTCTTTTGACAATCAGTTTTCATGCGTTACTTTGTAAACA
>NJRQ01000240.1:33830-56589 GCA_003063805.1 Aphaenogaster ashmeadi | reverse complement strand
ATCTACGTTATTTACACGCTTATGTTAATTGCACGCGAATAATTGAAACTTTTATATTAAAATTTTTATCATGCAGAAAAACATGTGAATTTTTGCGTAAATCCACTAAAGAGGTTATTGCGCCTATTGAAAAATGTACAAAAATAAAATTCTAATATATATAAATTTTCGCGTTTACATTTGAATAAATAAAATTTTACTATTTTTATAAAGCCATAGAAAATGCTGCAATAAAACAGTTAAATTTTAAATTAACTTTGCTACCTTTAACAACTTGGTTTCGCGAAATGAGAAAAAAGGGCTTCTCTGGCCCAATGGGGCACAATTAATTCATTCATATATAAAATAGATTGAAATGAGGTGCACGCTCTACTAATATTTCCATTTTTTAATTAACAAAACAAAACAAGCTAATTGAGACCGCGGGATAAATGAGATAACACAATGATTTTTCAATAATTAAAAGATTGAGTTATTATAAAATTATTAAAGAGAATCACAAGTGCTCGTGTAATGAAGTCGCTATAGAAACATTAAAAATAACAATCAGATATTTCATTACTGGAAAGCATTATTTTATTAGCCGAGAGTTTCAATTACCTCACTTGACGCTTATCAAATGGGTCACAATGAGTTTTAGTAAGAACGATCGAACGCTTGTCACGTTTCAATTCGAAATTATATGTCATTTCCGAGCATTTACGTCTATTCAATGATAATTTGCGTAATTCAGGTTTCCACGTAAACGCACACGCTCTTGCCAATTCGACCGTCTTCCAGCAACCTCCTGGCTGCAATTCAGTTTGCCTCCGTACTTACGAGAAAAGAAAAAAGTAAATTTCACGTTATACACGCGGAATACTTCTTCTTTGCAATCTCCGAGCGTATCTTAAACCATTTTGAAAAATTAAAAGGTAAACAGAGAACAATTTTGCAAAAATAGTTTTATATTGGATTTTAATAAATGATCCCGCTGCCGCGGTTCGGACTGCGGGATGATCCCCGATATCTTTCTCGATAGACAGTTAATCTCGCTAGTTGCGCGCGTTGCGGCATTTATTATGCATTTCTTCCTCGGCGGAACGAATACTGCACCGGCATCGCCGCGCGGAAGCGTTTCGCATCCACCGAAAACTCGAGCGCGTGAGGAAAATCCGGGACGAGAGATCGAAGAAACTTGCAGGGGGGCGTAATGTGCACGCTTAAGCGAAAACTTAAATTACGCGGGTCGTCATTGAATAGATGCAAGCGTCCGGTTAACGGCGGCATATAAAGCCGAATCGGAGCGTGAGGCGTGCTGCTACTTGGCTGTTACGCCGAAATCGCTCGTCCCCGATCCGCGCCAATTTCTTCGACTTTAAACACAGGGCGTAACGACCGAAGGGAGGCCGCCAGCCATCGAAACGCAGTCAGTTTGATGGACGAAAATTCGAACGATTGCGAAAATCGTCGATCCCTGGCATCTCGCCCCTTTCGTTCGATCGATTCTAGATTTTCGTTACTCTCGCTCTCTTGCTCTTTCTCTCCGTGCCGCCTCGAATCCCCTTCAGCTTCTTGCACTACGATTTCTAGCTCCAATTTCGCATCGATAGAAGCGTCGCTCGATCCTCGATGCTGGAAGCTCCTCTCTTTCTTTCTCTCTCTCTCTCTCTCAATCTGCAGTCGATTTTCTCGTGCATCGACCCAATTTCCCAGGCCGGTACGGGCAATTTAACACAGGTCTTCCCTCCACTTCGCCATGCCAGATTGGCGGAAGACCACTTTTTCAGTGCCTATCGTGGGATAAGGGTCAGAACCGATTTTTAAGAGCGCCGCAGAGCGGGTCCTACGGACGTTACAGTAATCGACGGGGCAGCTAAACGAGACCTCCCGCTCATAAAAAAATTCTTTTTTGATGAGCTAAGCGTTTAAATAAGTTCGAAGATGGTTGCAACGTGAGCGCAACGTATGTAATTTCAAGTGGTTCGAATGAAATAGATTTAATCCACATTTACGTAAGAGCTTGTAGATGTCATTCATGAGATGCGAAGTAAAAAGTTCGTTTTATTCTACCGTACTATATTAATAACGTATTCTGGATATTATAAAGTTAATATTGAAAAGTTAAAAATTCTAATGTAAAGATGTCGAAATTGCAAAAATTTTCATATTGATCGGTCATATTCATCGGTCTTAATCTTATTATTGACTAAATATTAAATTACTATATTATATCTTTTTCCATGATATTCTCTCGCACACAATCAGTTAAATTTCTTGAAAATCTCGCCTTGTTTAAAAAGTGCTTGACGCGCGTGAGAAGTAAGAAACGTAATAATATCTTTATGATTGAAGATTCTTTTTTTTGTGAAAGTCACTCTATCATTGTTTATCACTTTTCCCCGAGCATATTATAGTTGTAAAATATTACCTATTCTTCTTTCACTTACACATGCCTGCGAGTTCAAATTTTCTATAAATTTTAAGCGACCTATGCACCTTGTAATTACTAAACACTAATTATCACGTAATTACTACTAGCCGGTGCATAATAAGATACCGAAATTCGTCATAAATGACCTACCAATAACCGGCCAATAATGCATTGATAACAATGATAAGCTCTATTTTATGAGTTCTATATGTTTGCATACCCGTTTGCATAATAGATCGACGAATGGTTATATATCAGAGTTGAATATTACACTAATATGTCCTAGTTCATCCATTTTAAGGCAATGGATGTGTCGGATGTTATATTTAACTCTAATATTCACAGATCCATTACCTCAGATTAAAATAAAATATAATTTAGCACTCACCAATACGATGCAGCGGTGGAGTTATAACTGCATCGACCTGTAAAACACGCAAATATATATCCAAATTATAACATCGTCCAAAGTAATCAATATCATAATTTCAAACAGTAATTATATTGCGCGCGCACTCAATATTATATTTGCCTCTCAAGCAATAAAAATATCCAACAAAGCAATCGTATAATTTTCGAACAGAGAAAGGGGATCTCTTTCTTTTTAAGTACAAACTCTGATAAAATTTTACAAGTAAAAAAAATCTCTCCTCTAATTTTTACACGAATCATCCAAATGAGCAGGGGTAGACGGTCAGGTCCACAAATAACGTACAAATAAGTTACTCACCCTATAGTTGCTCCACCATCGCCCGATGCCTTCCAGACCCCCTCCTCCTCTCTAGGTTCCCCGCTGCTCCTTTATGACACTTACTCACTCGCGAAAACACGATTAATTACCCGCGCGCTTTGTTCGCACAACAAAGTACGACGATCTCGCGGCACTACGCGCGACATTCTGACGTTAGCCGCACGCGGCGCGTACTTCATGATGATGGGAGAACACCATGAAAAAGGTGCGATTCGTTTGACACCGTCGCGACGATTCACCCCGTATAATCAGCGCGACGGACGAATCTCGGCGGAGGACCTTAATCGCCGTACAAACGCTGGATTTGCGCTGTGTGGTTAACAAATATCAAGGTTAATCACGACCGTGTTTACCAGTCAAACGCGACGCGGAGCCGAGACGCTCCCCGACTTTCGGTAACCGGCCAGTATCGGCAACTTCACTTCCTAACCGCGCGGGTACGACGCGAGTCAAATTGACCGCCAATTAAGACCACAACCAACCGACCGTTTGAAAATACACAATCGAAATGCACACACAATATTGTTGAAATGTAATATATTTCGAACATATAAATCCCATTTAATGCAAATATGCATTTAATTATTAATAGACAATTGCGTGTATTTATCGCGGTCTCGCCGCGAAAATAGTCAAATTACATTGGCGAAAAGCTCAAAATGCGCGATACGATAATAGGTATATTCGAATCTGAAAGAGACGAAACGCTAATTTATAATTCCTCAATTGCTGCCTCTAATAAACCTCGAATAACCCAAGCAGAACAGAAAGTCATAATGACGTCAAAATTATGACATCTTTGACAATCATTTTGAGATCATTTTGACGTTATTTTAACGTTATCGTGACTTTCTGTTCTGCCTGAGAAACCTCTGAATAAACCGCGCGAGATATCACTGCGACTATAAGGTTGCCATAATACAATTTTCAAAACTAGGACTTATAAGTCAAAAATCCCGGACATTTCGCTTGCAACCCCGGACGCATACAAAAATGCGCGAATAAGTTAGCAAATTAGTTACAATAAATGATTAATTATTTTACATCTTGTTTTCAATAGTACTTAGAGTAAAATGAATAAATTAAACATGTTTTTAATTTAAAAGAAGTTTTATTATTAGGCATCTACCTTATTGTACTTATACCTATACGTGCTGTATTGCCATTGGTATTTTTAAAATATCAATAAAATAAATAATTATCAAATATATTAAAGAACCAAATCAGCACAAAACTATTGGTTTTTATCAGTTAATTGAAGTGATTGTATATGATGTGGTTAATTAAATTTAAAATGCAAAATATTTAGAAATTGTCTTAAACCCCGGACATTCATAATTACCCCGGACACATTCGAAAAATCCCCCGGACGTCCCTGGACGCCCTAAAAAAGAGGACGGATGGCAACCCTAACTGCGACAAAGAGTCGTCGATACGCTTATGATTCGTCAATAGCGAAATGGATCGCGCGGGAAATAGTAATCGCTAAATATCCGTGTTACGTCCGGCGACCCAGAAATTACAATCAGTTACAATGCGTATTTAAGGCGTTAAGACTTAAGAAATTGACCAATCGCAATCGTTTATTCTCCTCATATACGACTGTGATTGGTCAATTTCTTAAATCTTAACGCCTTAAATACGCATTGTAGACAAGGGGTAAGGAATAATACACGTCTTCACCGTACTTGCTGCGTCTCGAAACGTAATAACGCTACAACGTCAACGCTCGAGTCTCGCCGTACAAATGATAATACGCCGACCTTGTGTATAAACAATAGCGCGCCGTGTGCCACAAAAACAAACCCCGAGCGTCGTGCGTCACTGCCATTCGATGAAATATCTACCGTATCCACTACGGCTAAATATTTAACGATACGATGTCACCGTTCATTTAAAAAACAAACTATTTATTCGTGTTTGTTTGCGCTCACTCGCTTGGTCTCGAAGCCAGCGTGAAGCTCATTTCAGAGAGAGAGAGAGAGACAATGCATAATTCGTATCGGAATTCGAAATAAAATTCTATTTATATAATTCTTGTTCCGTTTAATATGACAAATGTTTGAAAAATTAGACGGATATATAGAAAAATTAGAATAGACAGATATATGTAATATAGATGTGATATAGAAAATATCTTAAAAGACACATATCAAAATACGTGACATATAAAGTTATAGATATAATTCTATCCTGAAATCTGACACTAATTATAGATTGCTTTAAAGTGAATTTTATTAAATAAAAGTACGTCGGATATGTCATTCTTTATCTTTTAAATCTATTTTGATGAATGGGAACTGTATTTATACTTTAGATATTTGACTACCGCGTCGCTTGATTTGAAAAATAGAACTTATCATTATTTTCGGGAAAGCACTTTTATACATATTATTTATAATTATTTTTCTTTACGTCGTAATCGTAAAATAGTGAATAAATCAAGAATTTTGTGATCTTACTAATTGTAAATCAACAAAATAAGATTGTGGCGAATTATTTTTATTTAACTTATTAAAATCACACAATTTTATTCTTCTCGGGATGAAATTAGATGTATAAAAAAATGAAAAATTAATTTTCAGATAAAATTTACTACTGATTGACTTGTCCTGAACAATTAATTATTATATATATTATATTTTTATTATATATATTATATATATTATCTATATATATTATATATTTTTTTATTATATATTATATTAGTATAATCTCCACATACAAAATGTGACATAACAGGTAAGTAAATTAATCAAGCAGTAAAAATCAATATCATCTGAGCTGTAAAAATCATTGATAGATGATAGATCTCTACATCTGTAAGTAATGGTCCTAATTGCACCAATTTTACGCGATCATCGATCAACTTTGATCGTTTATAAGAGAACTGCTGTGACAGGAACATTTTTATATTAAGATTTTCGATTCCACCTAATCCCCCCAGAATAACTATTTAGCTTATTTGACGGTGATGCACGACACCCCTCCGCGTATGCCTTTTAAATATTCGCGACGCGTGGCGTACAACATATTTTTGCAATATTCCGAGTACGTGACGCAATTTAATGTAACCGATCGGCGCGAACTGTTTTTCCGCAAGTACGACCGCGCTGCCATGCCGGCGTAAGCTTCACGCGCGTGCAATTTCAGTGACACTCGTACGGCGCGTGTATATTTGCGAAGTGTGGCACACAGAGGCGCGGAGCCCCGTCTGGCGTCTCTCGTCCCGCCCGCGCCGGGCGAATTACCATATTCCATGTTGCCTGGCCGTGCGCTACATGTTCCCGTGGGCTTGGCCCAGATTCCGTTCCTCTCTGCTTAATAAACAGAGCCTTTACTGTCGCGCGCGTGCAACGGAGTCCCCGCACTTGAATCCAGTTATCTTTTATTGCGAATTCCACTCTCCCCGCGCGACCCCCACCCACCCCCGCGCCCCAACGTCTAACCTACGGCCGTCCGCGTCCCGTGGTGGTCTCCACGTATTCGCTCTCAACGTCCGGGTCTATTTTTACTTGGTCGTTGGCAAAATCAGATTTTTATTCCGCGTTCCTTCCGCGCGCGCCCTGTCGTGTCGCTCGTTAGCGCTGACGTTTTCGCGACGACGTTGCATTAGCATGGATATTATTCACGCGAAAGCCGATGGGTGTTGCATGGGGTGCGGCGTGTAAGCGCGCGCCGGGCGGGGGTGGGAGGGGGGGGGGTTAAAAAGACAGGATAACACGAGTACCGCGGCGCCGCATTTGCTTTCTAAGCGTACGTTGTGTTATCAAGTTTCGCGGATAAGGACGGCGGGAACTTTGTTACGAACACTCGCGCGGTATCGATCCGCGCGAGTTGCCGTGCGAATTAATAGATCCGCATGGTATTTGTACGGGGGAACCGGCGAGTCCATTCACGTAAGAGGAGTTAGTTTTCTGAATAGAATTAGCATAATCCGCTCCTGTCTCTAAACACTCCGCTGGAATCACCGACAGAGTTGTATTTGGTGTCTTAAGTCTTAACGAGTTAAAGCCGGTATTCATTTTGTGTTTTGGAGCACGCGCTGTCGAAGCGAGTGAAATTTGCTTACGTTAATCAAGGAACATGTTAAGCAAACGCGCCCGTATTATCTCTGTCTTTCACCGGCACGATTATTGTGAGAATTTATTAACCCCTTGAAGCACACATTTTTCTTTATTGTTAATTTACAAGCAACCTATGTACACTGAGAAAAAAAGCTGTTGCTTCAATTAAAGTGGTATCACGGGGTGCCAAAAACATAAGTAGTTCATTCAATTGTATTATTATTAGACCCAATGTCTGCATTTTTAAACCAATAATTCAATCATTGTTTTAATAATCCAAATATTGGGTCTATTAATAATACAATTGAATGAACTACTTATGTTTCTGGCACCCCGTGATACCACTTTAATTGAAGCAACAGCTTTTTTTCTCAGTGTACTTATAAGTTTTTTGGGTTGCTGATTACACGAATCTGAGGTCGAAAGTTAAAAATTCAAAATGGCGGATCCAATTTCACGCAAATCGCTTAAATTTTTGCCATTCAGGCCCGCCATTTTAAATCCACCATTTTGAATTTTTGAATTTCGACCTCAGATTCGTAATCAGCGACCCCAAAAACTTAAGGTATGCAAGTCTTATGACGATATTACTTATAGATTACTGTAAAATACATTTTTTCTAAAAAATACGCAATTTTTCACAATTTGTTTATTTATAGCATTGTTACAACTAACAAAATTTGATTCTTCACATTTTTTATATGTTTGTTAACATCTTATAGATCTTAAAAATCCGGATGAAAAGATCAAAAACGTAGTTTAAATAATTAAAAATGAAGAAAAAAAGTGGGATTGTGGGATGCCACCATGCTTCAAAGGGTTAAAGCGCGCGTCATCCATATAACGTAAAAAAGAATGCGTCGAGTTAGCGTCTCCGGGATAATAGATTGTCGAATCGTATCTGAATGATGGTAAACGACTTTGAGAAAGGAAGGGGCTCGAGTGGAATGAATAAAGCCTCGTAAAAAGTGAAGGGTCCAGTTGTAAGAGATATGGAGCACAAGGAGGGAAGATTTTAAATCGAGTGAACCAATGTTGTTGATGATGCACATCCCGCGCCAACATCCCCCGTGACACAGAGAAAGAGCGGACCGGAGATAAAGCGAAGAACGTTTTATTCACATGCAATCGGGCGAATCATTGATCGTCGAGCCGACTGCATAGGAGACCAGGAAAAATCCTGGAAAAAGTGATATCTTCATATACCAATGAAATATCCGGGAAGGAAGAAGTTTCTTCCATTGTCGACAAGTTTAATTTCGCGAAACTGTGTAAAGAATTAAAATGTACTTAATATTTAAGAACGACCGGAGAAGAAAAAAATATTCTTCGCTTTATCAAGGTATAATTATAGCACGGAAGCTACATGCGAAATTGTGAAGCAACAAGAGGGGCATAGACGCGGAGGAAGAAAAATGTAACCACGAAAGAGAAGGGCTTTGCTGTGTAAGAGAGCCGTCACTAAAAAGTGTTACGAAGAACAGGCTGGAGCAACACCTGCAGGCCGTGAAATATTACGACTATTTATTCAGTTCTTTTTAAGAGGATATATATATCCACGACCAATGAATATATCCAAGGTCTCGCCAAGACTTTTCCCAGGTCCTTCCGCAATATCAATTTACTTCTTCAAGATTTTGAATTGTATCGCTTCTTCTTCTTGCGCTGTTGCAGCGAGAGGGAGTACCGACGACGCAGCAAACGCTAAAGGACTAAAAACGTACCGTTTCTTTTATGCGCGGATTATCTTCTTCCTTAGAATGAAAACTAAACAAGAAACTTTCTCTTTCTTGATGGAACCTAATAGTTCCTGCCATTTATTGACAATTTGTAGAGCCCTTAGGACTCCATTGTCCGTGGACTTCGTACAGAGATAAGAACTTGTAGAACTACCACTACTATCGGAGAAGCTGTATATATCTAGTACAAACCAATATTACAAGTTTAGAAGCAAGATATATTATAAATCGACTCCATATATTATATTTAACACCATTATTTGTTAACAAAACTGAAGCCCACTTTAAACGATCTATCATGCATAAAGATAAAATAGAATTCTATTTATAATTTTGAATATTATCTAAAGATGACTTAACAAAATATTTTCAATCTTATTTTATATCCTCTTGATCGGGATAAATTTATGATCAATTAATTTGTCTAAATAAATCGAATATTTTTCTCAACAATTCTATTTATAATTTCGAATATTATCTAAAGATGGCTTAACAAAATATTTTCAAACTTATTTAATATTCTCTTGATCGGGATAAACTTATGATCAATTAATTTGTCTAAATAAATCTAATATTTTTCTCGACGTATGAAAAATAATTCAAAGTTTCAAACTTGTGCTTTAAAAAGAAATTTAGTCTTATAAATGTATCTATAAAGAAACATTTAATTTCGATCACCATGTTGCGTTGAACCTTACAATTAAATGACAAAATAAAATTAGAATACAATATATTTGTCTGCCTTATATGTATGTATATATAATATATATATATATATATATGGCTACATAAAGTTTACTCAAGTCAGTGAAATTTAATTTACTTTTAGGGTGAGGGGGCATGTTGGTGTGTCGGCGGTTGCTGCTGATCGCAGCCGCGATCGCGGCCTCGATCGAGGCTGGCTCGGCTAGTTACCACCCCGGCATTTCGTCGGACTACTCCGGATACCCGGGCGGATACGCGGTTTACTCCGGCGCGACGTCACCCGAGTCCTCGCCGTCGTCGAGCTCGTCCACGTCCGGCCCGACATCGGAGCCCGCAGCCAGCAACACCGAGTCGCTCTGCCGACCGTCCGAGTTCCAATGCGGTACCACCGGACATTGCGTCGCGCAGGACAAGTACTGCGACGGCGAGAATGACTGCGACGACAAGTCTGACGAGCCGAGATATTGCACCCGTGAGTATCCCCCGTCCCCTGCGAACGAACGGAGACGTCGAACAAAGCAAGTCGCTGCGCCGGCCGGGGCGAATCGATACGCCGAGGTATCTCGCTCTGTCTCTCTCTTTCTCTCCTTCCCGTAGGCGCCTTTTATTAGGCGCTTAATCCAGAAAATAATAAATACCTCCAGAGTCGATTATTTCCTGGATTTATTGTCACAATTCTCTTATTAAATCTGAATTTATGTACGACTGTTAAATAATACAATTAAAAAAACACACGAAATGAATCACCATGTTCATCACCGTCAACAAATGGATCACCATTTTCATGTTTTTAAAAATTAAAAAGCTTTTTGTTTGTCATCGAGTAGAATATCTCTATCGGACGCGATTAATTATTATGGAGCAAACACACTGTTAAATATTGAAAGATCAAATTTAAACTAATTCCTTGAGTTAAATTACATTTCGTTATTTTTACCTTCCATATGTGTCAAAATTTATTATTTATACACAAAACATGTTGTTAAAGACAACTACATTTAATCAACTTATTTTTATGGTTGAATTGCTTAAGTTTCAAAGCAGTGTCAAATATCCAATAAAATCTGAATAGCGGTGATGTAAAAAAACGTATAAAATTAAATATTAAATTTGAATAAAATTTAATACATTTCTTGAGTTAAATCATTTAACTCCATTATCTTAGTTAAATTAACGATAGGAGCAGTGGCGACCTATAGGAATGATTGAAAATGACTCACTATAATTTGACATTACGAATTTCACAGTGCAGTTGAATATCCACAGTAGACAAACTGATAATAAAGTAAAAAACATACTTGTCGTAAAGACCGATATTGAGAAGTAGAAAAATAATTACAACCATTTGTGGTCATACGTGGCCGCTTGTTTATCTAACATACTCAAAACAATATGAATTACTGAATATACATTAAACCAGAAACAAAGTTTTTGCTCATCCAAGCAGATATGTTCCAAGCCAGTAATTATTTATTATTTATTGTATTATCATTTTAGTTCAATTCGTATAAAAATCAAAAAAACTGTATCACATTATAAAACTTATTCATGTCATTAGTCTCGCGACATGTTTCGACATGGTTTGTATTAGTTTATAAACATACAATTAAATAATTTTTATTAAATAATTTAATGAGGTAAATAATTTGTCCGTTCATTATTGGTATAATAGTAATTACCACTTCATACGAAATTTAATTGATTTACAAAGCTCAAATATAATTACGTTATACAAATATCGCATTTTCATCCCTTTGAATTTTTAATTTTCGATAATGTATGCGACACATTTCAATAGAAACGTAACATAATAGGAGGAATTTATTATAGCATTCATGATCCAATTCCTTCATAGAATTTCAAATTGCATATTAAAATATGCGCAGGCCCAAACGAGCTAATTACGTGGAATAATTACGTGTACTTTATACTTCCAGTAGTCATAAAATAAGAATATATAAGAAATATAACAAAGACATAGAAGATCTTCAATCAGCATTATTATTAATTAGCATTATCAATTTTTACAAATTCGAAAATTTGTGCTGAGATATTCAGCACACCGTTATTAGTTTCTTAAATATTAAACGTTTTTACTAAAGATATAGGTATAGCAAATAAATAATAAATGTAAATACAAAAATATGAGATCTGAGTAAATTTGAGTATGCATAAATGTTTAGAAATGTCTAACTGAACGTACAAATTACATCGCATGCGAAAAAGAGAGAGAGAAAGAAAGAGAGAGAGAGAGAGAGAGGGGGGGAGGGAGAAAGAGAGAAAGAGAAAGAAGGAGTAATTAGGAGTTTATATTTTATAAAATAATGTTTTATTATGCCATGTTATAATCCGGCATAATTATACCCAGGATTTATTTTTCGCGCATAATAATTGCGCAATAAAAACATTCCGGCTTATACCGCTGGACTTTGTACGGCTTGATATACGAAACCGTGAGAGTAGTTAGTACGGGAGTTAGTATTTTGTTTCAAATAATATTTTATCTCACCCATGTCATAAGCATAATCATAACGGAATATTGTAATATTCCAGGATACATTTTCCCCTGTATGGTCATGGCATGACGGAAACATTTTCGTTCGCAATCGGGCATTATACGCTTCGATGTGCAAGGATACCGTGCGCTTGGTTAGGCGTTAAAATTCTCTCGGGGTATTATTTTACCACGCCGCGTTATAACACGCAGGAACGATTATACGACACGCAGTTTACTTTTCCGCGCATAATTATTGCACAATGAAGAAAAAAAGCAAACAAACATTTCAGCTTGCAATCGGACGTTGTACGGTGACGTCGGCCGGACCTACAGAGTGGAGATACGCCGGCCAAGGGAGGATCGACTGCCATTCCTGTGTCACCTCAACTTCACTGCCGCCGGATCCGATCTCGGGGATCTAGTCCAGGTTGGACATAGAAATGATGTAGTTGTAGAAAATAATGCTGACTGGTGCCCAGCCGGCGTGGGAGTCTGTCATGGAACAGACAGCGGGCCGACCCGCCGCGCCGGAGCCCGGATAATAATTTATATCCCGGCTTTTACGATTCTTATCGCGTTTATTGGCGAAATTAAATCAGCTCCCGCGCTGAGTAAACATCGCGTCCACCATCGCGGAATACGCTTACTCTACAGATCCCCGATCCCTGAACTGTAAGTTTCCCCGTCAGTTATATATTTTCGATCCCGATTGATATTGACACATTGATTATTATATCTCTCCGCAATGATAGAATCGATACTTACGTTGTTAGCGGAATACAATCAAGCGGTCAAGAGTATAAAGTTTTCGCGATGGATGGGACGAATGTCTCGAGACAACGAAAACGTAAAAATGACGGCATAAAAATACTTGAAAGCGTTTGGAACTTTTAAAGCGGAACGGCATCTCTAAAAATCAATATTTGCGAATTAAGAGAGATTTTAAACTTTTCGGCTAAATTTATAATTCTATAAATCTTTCGGCTAAATCTATATCTATAATAAATCTAATTCTTTATTCCGAAACTACTTACATTTCAAAGCAAAATTAAGTTAATATACAATAATATCAAGTATATAAACAAATATAAATATGAAAGAAAGCCCCTATCGGTCACGGCGGATCTTGGTGCCTAATAATAATTTTGCGAATATTCCTGCTCATGCGAACTGCGCGCCGCATATTCGTCGGTCTTGAAACACAGTCCTTACATGAAGCCGGAATAATTAATTCACATATTAAATTGACGAGCAATTTAATTTTTGATGCTCACTAGCATCTATAAGATCCCCCCATCCCCCCATTCCCCGAAAAAACTGTAAAGAACTTATTGCGAAAAATAACACCTCAACCAGGATTCGAACCTGGATCTCCCAACAATCCGTGTGGGCGTCCTACCAATTCGACCATCGAGGCATGTGGTGATATTTCTCGCAATAACAAATATAAGTTGGTTGAGTTGGTATCAAGTATATAAATTAGGCAAATGAGAGTACAGCGCGGAGCTCGGTGCGCAAAGAAGTCACAAAAGTGGATTATTCTTTAACATATTAAAAATGTATTAAAAAGTCGAACGTTTCGGCTGCATTTGGAGCTATCTTCCTTTAATATATAATAGTATATGATGATTATATTATAAAATTTACGAAAAAGTGTATATTTTTATATTACAGGAATTACACGATTTTCGCGCTAAAACTTCCTCTTCGTGACTTATCTCTTATACATTCTCAATATTACACGATCCAAAATGTAACGTTGCGAGATAATTAACGGGATTATAATAGAAATATTTGCTTTTATCGCGAACGGTCCGTAATAACTGTGTTCTAACTTTTATCTTTAGTTTCATTCCCAACAAAAACCGTTAGCCGGTTGCGCACGCGGATATTCGCTGGCTCATAACTTTTGGAATAATGCCCCCCCTCCCTCGCTCCCGGGTGTTACAGTTAACTTTTGATACCTTCACGGTCGGCCGCTTTCTATCCTTTACGTCGGAAGGATGTCCAGATGGTTTCATGACTATTCGCGAGGAAGGTCGTCCTGCGACGGGAGGACAATGGTGCGGCAGCGCGTGGGGCTACACCGTCTATTACAGCGAAACTCCTTCCATCAATCTGACTTTATATTTACTACGTTTATCAGAGCAGGTAAGAAATTGCGTTAGCTCAGGGGGATACGCGATCTGATTTTCGTTGCGGCAACATGGAACTTTTATCGAAATTGTTCCGGAGCGGTACTTTAATTTAAATAATTTACGATATAAATAATAACGATATTTGAAGTCGTGTTCTCAGAGACATATTGAGAGACATCGTTATTTGCTACGTAGCTATCTTTCTAATTCTTAAATTATAAATTTGTTCAAGTTGAAATTGACTTGCAAATTTGTCCGAAAGAGATCTTCTACTGTGAAAAATTTCAAGATGCGTCAGCAACGGGATATTTTGAAGAAAAGTTTTACGATCGAGTATGTTCAACGTGAAGTAAAAGGGGACGATGCGTGTTACGATCGCGGCACAATTTCGGGCAATTTTTCCGTGTCTCAGGGTATCGGCTACAACTTCGACTTCAAGCTGTCGTACAAGTTCCTGAGAAGAAGCGAGGCGCATCTCAGATACGGAAACAGCAGCATGTCCACATGGCGCGGCGAGCTGGTGAACGGCACGTATTGCGATCGCGTCCTCACCAAATGCGATACCAGAGCCTGCCGGCTGCAGTCGCCGAATTATCCCGGAGTTTACCCCAGGAATGTCACTTGCTACTATCGGGTGGAGCAAAACCGCGCGCCGGTGGGTCATCGGGCTCTACTCGCCGTTAGTCAGCGAAACAGTCACAAGATACACATTAAGGACCAGGTCGTGAAGTACGACAGAAGTCAGCGAGTGCTAAGGTAAATCGCTGATACTGATGACGCTAATAAAGTCGATATTCACGAATTATATCGAATTATATTATATATACAATATAGTATAATATATATACAATATTATCAATATCGAATTAATATTTAGTATGCTGTCAATAATTTCGCGTGCACACCTCTTTATGATACAAAAGATTTTCGAAGGTAGAGAAACAGAGATGTGCAAGGAGGACAAATGTAAATAATTTACGGGGAATAGATTTTCCAAGTAAAATTCGCGCGCTTTTCAAGGGTGTGGGATCAGTGCAACGTCGTGCAGGATTACTTAACGGTATATGACGGAGGTTCAACCTCAGACCGAGTGCTTGTAAGGCTGTGCGGAGGAGATGCGGTGCCAGACATCATCAGCAGTCACAATACGATGTTGTTAGAGTTTCATACATCCCCATACGACAATCCGTTTCATCCAGTACCATTGTCTTTCCTACCAGGATTTGAACTCGAAGTTCAGGTAATGCTCGGATACTGTAATATTATTTTACATAACATCGCCACAAATTTGTTGCAAAAATATAAAAGTTGCAACTCATAGAACTGATTATTTGCGATTGTTTTGATATCACTAATGGATTATTAAAATGTGATGGAATTTCATTTAAATATAAATAAAATTTCTATTTGACAATTTGATGGCTCCTTTATGTATGTGCATTCATGCGTGTACAGGTGATCTTTGTCGACGAAAAGTCTCGAAGTTTCGTGAAGGAAAACGACAACTGCGATTTTTATATATCCGGCGACGAGAACTCATCGGGCATTCTGGAAAATCCGAAACACTCTTTACCGCCGAACACAACTTGCCGTTATCACTTCCAAGGGAAACTCAATGAAATCGTTTGGTTATCGTTCGTTAAATATTATGCCGCCAGCGTGGAAGCTGCTGCGAGTATCGACACTGCCGCTGATTGCAATGCAAAGCTTCTGATATGGGATGGCGATATCACAGTGGACAAACTTACTTCCAGCCGAAAAGTACGTACCAAATTGTATCCCTCTCCCTGCAAAGTCTGTTACTTAGCAACTTTCTTGCTTCGTTACTGAAGTAATATAACTTCGTTACTAAAGTAACTTCGTTAAGAAAGTAATATAGATATAAACACAAATTCAGAAAAGAGCGCTTTGATTCCACGAGCAAGAATTGCATAATCTAAATATCTCGCGAAAGAAATAATCGATTATAAAATTTCTTCCACAAAATCTAAGAATATGATTACTAGACTAACGTCAAAGATTCTTCATGTATTAATATACGTTACGCGATAACAAAACTACATATTATCAAGTTACATCGATGATGGAACACTCGGCATTCTTATCTGACGCTTCCCGTGTGTGACAATTTTGCAGAACGTTACATTGATGGGACAGTTCTGTAAGGACGACATACCGCGACTCTGCGACCACAGTCTGCTACGCAACAGCAGCCGTCACACGCGGCCGTGTAGCCTCGCGGAGAGTTACGTGTCGACCGGCCGCGATCTCACCCTGGAACACATATTGCGCCAGGGTAGCGCGCTATATCCGATAAGTTTCGTGCTGCGCTACGAGTTCGTCCACGAGGCCATCTCGTGTAACCACGTGTTCGCCTCGGCGCCGTCGGCTTCATCCACGTCTTCCACGTCGTCCTTATCGTCCTCCTCTTCCTCCTCATCCTCCTCATCTTCCTTATCGTCCAACACCGGTAAGTTCGCGTCACCGAAGAACGTGTTCTTCTACGGTCGTGGCGGGGCGCAGAATCTAAGCTGCGTATACAGATTCGAGGCCGAGCCCGATCACAGGATAGAACTGACCTTCGTCAGGGCTTCCTTCGGTGGCAAGAGCTGCGCGTCTTACGTGGACCCGTTGGTGAATCGATGGACGTGCGACCGTCGTATGGCGGATGTTAAAAAATTCGGCACGGCGGATCTTGTTGTCGCTGAATATCCTTGGCAGGGAGTCGAACTGGTACGTGTGATATAACAAAAAAGTTTATTTATTTTATTTAAAAATTTCTAAGTTGTCTCTTTCCCTTTCTCATTAAAAAATTATTTTAAAAATCTATCCCTGAAGTAATTAACATAAAGATCTGGACAACTTGTTTCGAAATAATTACAGACAGTTGAATATTTTCAAGTTGTAATAAGTTCATAGTTGTAACACGAGAACTGTCTTCATGATCGTTGTAATTCTCTACTTTTAGGTTCGCGATTGTCTGTGCTCAAACGTGAGCGAGAGAATCGCCGTGCGGACTCTGACATCAAACGTGGTGGAGGTCAGGTTCACCATCACGCTCATGAACGTCACCCAGGATTATCGAGACTTCTTCTTCGAGGGGGAGTACCGTTTCGTCCCGGTGGGCGCGGAATCGAACGAGCACGGATGCTCGACGAGGCTCGAGGAGCGACGATTGCGCGGCACCAGCGGCGAGATCTCTCTCAGAAGTCCTCTGCCGCGGGTGATCCCCGGCCTGGCTGCAGTAGAGGAGATCTTGACAAACACGGAGGACCTCACGGCGACGCAATGTGTGAACGAACCGTGGCTGATCGAGCCCGAGGACGCGCGCATCAATTTTCTGTACTTGAGAACCGCCGGCTACAGCATAACCCTGGATAATGTTGAAGAATGCACAACCCTGAACAGAATCGTCGTCTACTCGGCCGCGAATACGAAAGACCGCAGCGTAATCTGTCCGGAGGGTGGTGTCGACACGACCAGGACCGTCGACTTCTTCTCGGGTGGTTGGAATTACAGCGCCGTGAACGCGAGCGTGGCGATGGCACAGCACTCTCGTAGTTTTGTCGTCGAATTCCTCCAGCGGGAACCCGGTTTCTATGCCGTCACGTGGATCGCAATCTCCAAACGTTCGCCAGCTGCGCCCAATTTGGGTGCCAACGCGTTTACCATATTGCCCGCAGAAGATTGTCCGTACAGGTTCGTTGTTCGTGATTTCCATTATATAAAAAAATCCTCTCCTTCATGTTTATCTGTTGTAAATCAGAATTTAATCGAAATAAAATCGCTTAATTCGAGCTCTCTCTTTCTGTCATCAGGTGTCCAGAAATCCAGGCGTGTATCAGCTCTGTCCTGTGGTGCGACGGTGTGCGTCACTGTCCTTCGGGCTTCGACGAGGAAGAGGCTAATTGCTCGTACCGTTTCGGGGTGACGCTGCTCTACGTCGCGGTGGGCGCCGGTGCCCTCGGTATATTTCTGATCCTCCTGCTGGCCACCGGTTGTCTCAAGTATTGCCTCTACCGGCACAAAGCGCGCAAGAAGAAGAAGAACGTCGCCCTGAACGTCAATCATCTCCACGTGAATCACACTCACCACAACAACGGCTTGACCGGGAGCCGGCTGAGCGGCCGCTACAACCTAGCCACGCCCCAGGAAATGTACCTGGAGAATTACGGGAAGGACAGTATTTGTTGACAATACGCCATCGCCAATATCGAGACCACCGTGTGAATAGTCATGATTTTTAAATGCCTACCTCGCTCTGGGCCCCCTCTCCTTCACTTCCCATTAATCCCCTGAGTAACGGACCGGAGTGTACGGCAGCCAAACACTCCCATCCCAAAGGCACGCATACACATATACATACACAGGCAGACTTACTTGCGCACGTGTGTACGCACACGTGCACACATACACACGTATACATACTCTCGCAGTAATCGTACGAAATCCCGTAGAATATATCCGAAGCGCATAGAAGCGAGCGCACGAGACGTGCTCGGTAGCCACTTGGCTGGTGGCGAACATAGTTCGTGTTCTATTCCTCTAATCGAATCATAACGATCGGCTTGCCTTGAATAAGCGGATCGCGATTCGAGTCATTAGACCGGGGTGGATGGTAACCGTCGAGCTTGTCGCGCAAGAATGGATACCACAAGACGCCTGCAATCCTCCAGAAAGGAGTCGCGACGAGAGGTAGATATAAACGCACCTCGTACGCTCGTGTATATGGCATTTACGATAAACACCGCAGTATCATGGTAGGTTTAGATACACACGATTTAGGAGTAAAAAAAGAAGAAAGGCACGCGCGAATGGACGAAGAGCGGCGAAATTGGCGTTTTACGCGTACGCAATGCTTCTAAGAGACGTAGGATACGCTGTTTCCGTTGAGTGCATTTTCTGTCGGTTATCGAGCAAGCGTCGTAAACGTCTACGACGCGATAAAGGTAACGAGATGGAGGGGAAAAGAGAATAGGACGATGATGGTGCGAGCGCTAAAGCGCGAGAGAAGCGTTTCAGATAGCTTACGTGTGAATGACGACGCGATGGACGGGAAAGGGTACGTGAGGATATGCGAAGAGTCGCGAATGACATTCGGATGATATTCGCGGACGTACCCGGGGTAAAGGTCGGATGTTACTTGCTTGTACTCCTCTGATCCCGATCGCGTGCGTTCCGACGATTCGCACTTGTCGGTAATACCACATTCTTGTGATACGAGATCCAGGAGGAAGGAACTGATAAAGAGTTAGCCGTGATTAAGGAGGATTACGCCATTGACGTTCGCGCAAGATCTATCTTGACGACCGTTACAATCGGACTCACGCGCTTCACATTCGTCTAGCCTGATTTTCTCGTTAAATCACCTATCACCTATCACCTAGGTTGGCCTACGGCCGGACTAGCCGTAGATTTGGATTACGTTACCGCATTGTTCCAAATTAAGGTGACTCTATTGGACTGTTTTTGCTATTAGAAGATATAATCGTTAAAATTCTCATTACGTCAATATTCATTTCGATTGAATATCAAAATCGTCCTACATTCGCAATCTGACACATTACTTCACAAATTTTATTATTATTATTAGAAGTTTCCGTCTCTGTAATTCAAGCATATGACATTTTGATTAGGATCAAATTATTGGCTTTCATGAATTTGATGAAAAACCCGATTGATTAGATGTGAATCTATTCCCGTCTCATAAAATCGCTTTTCTGCGATCGTTATTACCTGGAAAATCTGAAGCAGCCATCCTGGTGGTGCCAAACGACATGGCAAATGTACCATATTGTATTATCATATAATACATTAGCAACTCACACAACTATGATGTGTTCGCGCATTACGATGCAATGATCGGGTCGCCGATCTCATCCGATTCTACAACGATCCAGCAATCATTTATTTTATATTATCCATATCCGTGGTTTTTGATTTTTTTTGACTTCATAGGTGATTTATGGAAGACAGCATAATACATGTAGATAATTTACTCGCATAATCTAGGTTCAGTATCGATACGCGCGGCTTGAATGAAACGTAGATACCCATGTGTGATTAATTGGATGCCACAGGAGCGTGTACACCGTAATCCAGTTAAGCAATTGAAACGTTAAGCAAATGGACGCAGTCTCCACGCGTTAGCCTATTATAGACACTGTATGGTAAAGCACGTCTAACGTACGTCTGTATGCTGTGATAGAAGTAAGCGTATCAACAATCGGAAATAAATCTCTCGCGTGAACTTCACGTTCGCATATGCGCATCCTCGAAAATCATCGCCGAAGATGGATCATGACCTTTCAATGCAATCTTCCTTGGCGAAATCGATATCTTAACGCGGCCCAGCGTGCAATTTCTAAATCATCAATCAAATCATACACGATGTGTGTATCTTCAAGCTCTGAATGCTCAAACTCATGATTTTTCGAACGTAATGTGCGTACTTTGATAGAAAATTTATTAAGAGAAAAATGATTGAAGCAGACTTATAGCGAGCCATTGGGCGAAAAAGCGACATAAGTCGACAAAAATAAGAATTTGACATATTATTGTATTATATTTAAGAAGATATAATCAAATATTAAGGTGAAGCAAAATTTTATATACTTCCCTTTTAGAAACGTAGAAAATGACCACAATAAGAAGCGATGCAATTTTATATTATATACATTCGTAATCTTTTTTATCTATTTGGAATTGAAAAAAATTTCTAGCTTCATTTTAGACGATAGCTGATTGCAGAATTCGTCGTAAGAACGATGATTAGAGTTGCACCTGTAATTTTCGATGTTTTTAGTGTTAATTGCGATATTTTGATACGGTATTTTTGCGAATTTACGTATATATACTCCGTGCCACAGTTTGAAAATTTCTGCGGAGACGTCGGTCGCGTTAAGATATTTTTTCGCCAGTCTCATGAATTGCTCCGTGAATAATTCACTATCCAAGGACATCGCCTACCAACGAATACTGCCGCAGTTATTATTTATTCATAAAGTTTTATAAGTCTCTTTCTACCCGAATACGAAAAACTGTCCGAGGTATATGACGTTCTGTACGCTATAAGACACGGAATCCGATAACGAGTAACGTACTAGCGAATAACGTAGCGTGCATCAGAAGCGAAACTGAAGCACACCCCCGCCGGGCTCCTCGATATGTTAACCGCGCCGATTGCCACATTAAAAGACATGTTAAAATTTACTCCAACATATCGAAAGTTCAAAGTTAATTTAAGCGCGCCACCATCCATCACTATCTAGCCGAGACTGAAGTAGCGATCATTTTTTTCCACGGATGACCAAGGCGACTTCCCTTTCGAGAAGAGTAATTTTCCCCGATGCTCCTTTTATATAAAGTCCCGTCAAAAGGGAAAGAGGAGGAGAAGCGTTTCACACGAAATTTTTTATGTATCCTCGGAGCCGGTGGTTTTCTCGCAGTTCACGATAAATCTGTCTATACATAAGTAAACGCGTAAGTCCTTCGACGACGGAAACCGACGTAATAAACATTGTGGGACGCATCGTTTTCTATTCGCAAGGGGACGACGATTTATATTATTTTTCCCGGTATCTTACCCGGCACGAAATGTTGATGTGACCCGGCCTTTAAAAACACCCACGGAGAAAGTCGTTCCTGTCGTCGCCGTCAGCGGAAGCGGATCAGCATCGAGTTTAATTTCCCCGACGGATAGGAAATCTAAACTGTGGAGAGCGTGTAGTCATCATGGGATTTATACAGTACGACTCGACTCCACGTCGCGCTCAATCGAGAATGCGTCCTGCGATTACGAAACTATAGTACTATGCATGTATGTAAGAACGTACACGAAAAAAACCAAAAAAAAAAGGAAAAAAAATGCCGTAGCACAAACTGGCTCGCACACAAGTAGCTAAAAAAAAGTGGATGGTAAAGAGTTTTGAATCAAAGAGGCCTTGATTCAACGACGTTTCTAAGCAAGTATTACGCGTTACACGATGTATTGTAATCCCGTGTTTATAATTTTAATAAAATACCATCGCGTTAAAGAAACCCAGCAGATCAGCCGTGGGAAGTGCATTATTAATCAATTCATTATCGTTACGTTCTTTCCCGGAAACAATTTTCTCTCCGAGTATATTTATATTCATGAAGAATTATATGAAGATATATGTGGTCCAGAGTGTTCAAAGTTCAGTTCTACATAAATCTGTGTAATGAACAACGACTGCAGCCAGAAGGATTATTCATCGTTGGAACGTAAGGATCCTCAAATTATTTTCTATATTTTCAACAATTTTTATTTTTTCAAGTAAATAATGATTTAAACATTATATATATATATATATATATATATATATATATATATATAATTGATATTTACTCGAAAAAAATAGTTAACAAAATAAATAAATTCAAGAAATAAATTTAAGGAATATCTATAAAAGAATGGAGATAAAAA
>NJRQ01000240.1:0-33730 GCA_003063805.1 Aphaenogaster ashmeadi | reverse complement strand
TTTCGTGCAACTTTCATTCGAATTCTTATATGCTTTCGAAATGATTTACGAAATAATACCTCATCTTTAATATACAAATTTCACGACATCGAGAAAAACAGCGTAGCACTAATTCTAACAGAAATAATGAAAAAAATAATGAAAACATATTTTGTGTTTATTCTCTGCTCGTTAGAAATGCTTTGAAAGGAAATTCTTTGAAAACTATAAATAAGAATATTACAGCATCTGTTTCTCTAAAAAAAATCTTGCAGCGGCAAATTTTGTGCAAAGGCATATGAAAAGCAAAGCTATTTGCAAATACAAATTTTTTCATGAAAATGTGCTCAGCTCAGTTGAATTTCTTTTTAAAAGTTATTGCTATACAGAGTGTCCCATTTTAACTTAGACAGCAAAATATCTCGGAAACAAAGCATTTTAGAGAAAAATGTTTCATACAAAAAGTATTTGACTTCGAGGGGGACATAAGATAGGTCAAACGAAATTTTTCTAGGTGGAGGCGTTTCGGAGATTTGAAGGTGACCTTTGATTTTTTAAATGAAATTATATGATTTTTTAAAATATAATATGATGCCTCTAGTTATTCTGCAAATAACTTTTGTATGAAACATTTTTCTCTCAAATGCTTTGTTTCCGAGATATTTTGCTGTCTAAGTTAAAATGGGACACCCTGTATATAGTTTACACAATTATAAATAAATTCTTAACTTGTATATACGATTCTATGTCGATATAGAATCTATATTAATACTTACCGTAACGAAAATAATTTTAAAATGCAAAGCGATCGCTTTGTAATAAAAGCAGATTATTCATAAAGCTCTACAAAACATAGAATACGATTTTGTTTTAAAATCTTTAATATAAATGCCTGTGACTACTAACAGCAGTATTCTGCCTCACCTTTATTCATAAGATACGATCCGAAAAAATTGATACTGCGGAAGACATGCACGGTTCATCGCGATCAGGATGACATCGCGCTTCTACGTTGTTTGCCTCTTGACATCTTCCATCCGTCAATTTTTCGTCCACGAAAAATGTAAAACCGCTCGCCTATAACCCGGTTGATTTATCGCGCCGATCTCGATGAAATATTCATCACGTCGCGGACAGACTCGCGAGAAGACGGGATCCTCGAATGTCCAGCGGGAGCGCATCGTTCACCGATACGGCGATACACGGCAAGCTGGAACCACCGCGGTCGCTACACGGTGTCGAGGATGCCGAGGTCATTTGGGACACGATCACACGACGATTCCCGAATGCGGCGCCGCTTCTTTGCGAGATGGAAACGGTGATCGAACGGGCGGAGGATCTGCTGCAGCAGCTCAGGACGCCTTGCACTCAGGGAAATGGTATGCAATTCCTCGAACCCGGTTAGGGGAGGCGATTTTTCCATGCCGTGCACACGTGCATAACGGACAAACAATCTCGGAGAACTTTAGTATGTTCAGTTTAACATGTTTTACGATTTAACATGTTTAAAATAACGAGCTTAAGCTTGAAATTAATGGTTACAATAGCGTGATCCAATTATGCAAATAGCCTGCATTTATTCGTGCACTCGGCTAACCTCATTGTAATTATCACGTTATTAAATTAATGGTATACATGATAGAACGGGAAACACACAAATAATTTATTCACGAGGAAGATTTATCTTTCATAGAAATGTGTGGTATACGCGCGACCTACATCCATTTATCCTTTCAATTGTGCCAGGGACTTATTGACCAAATTGTTATCCGGAATAATCCTTCATTTGCTTGATTTTGTAAATCTAGCGTTTAATGATTAAAGAGCGCTTATTCGAAAATTTGCGATGTAATCTGACGCGGCGCGATCGCATAAGCTGATTTACTAAATTCGCTGCATTTCACATGCCTTTAATTGTAACGCAGAATTTATTTGTCAAATTTATTTGTCATGCATAATAATTTTTCATGTCACGCGATTCCAAGTGTATCCTAGAAATTTCAGCGATTCCGAATCCAAAATTTACAACGCGGCAATATTGTCTAACTTGCGCTAGTTCGCGAGATCTGACGTTCATTTGATATTGCAGACACGTCCAGCTCGTTTCACACACCGGATTCCCGGGAATCTAACGCAACGATTTCGATGGTATCCGACATAGAATCGTTCGCCGAAGAAACGAATGTACGTAGATTCCCCGCACACTTCCCACTTATTGTTACACGCTGTCATTGCTCGCTATATTAAATGAAAAAATAAAAATATGTGCCTTTTCTCTCAAGATTTCGGAACATCGCGAAGCCACCGAGAGTGTTGAAACGCAACTTATGGTGCACGATATTCACGAAAAGCAGGCGGATTTAGAGACTCAACATTGTAGTGAACAATCCATTCAGTGCGAGAAGAAGCATTCCTGTCAGGGATATCATTTGAATTCACCTCCAAGAGTCGACGAGGTCGTTCAACATTTCAAAACGAGCTCGATGAATAAATGTCACAATTCTCAGGGGGAATCGGATACTAACGTAAAGGATAATGCTGACAAAGCAATCGGTGTTAGTTCGGAAGAGAGTGAGTGTGATACAGAATAGTTAGGAAAAAATATAGTCTTACGGAGAGATACTCGTGGACGTGGGAGAAATTTATAATACGTCTTGCTTCAATGCACGATTATGTTTGTAATTTAGGATTGATGAAAGCAGTAGCTGAAACGAATAGTTTGGAAGAATGGACGAAAGTAACTGATAACGCATTGCGAGGATGGCATGACGATACGGAAGGTATAAAGTTCATTAATAACACGTAATTAATAACACGAATCATAAATGTTGCTTTAATCGTCTCAGATAACAACAATTCGGAAATTCGGCCAAATATCGATAGGAATGTAAGTAACCATTCATTGATGATCAACGATGAGAACAAACGTGAAAAAATCGGCGATAAAGAAGTAATTAAAAATTTACATTTATTGAGATACTTATATTATTTTTGTAATATGGCTGAATAAAATGAAGCTTCTGAAATATTGCAACGCAGATCTTTCGGAACAGAAAAAGCTCATAGATAATATAAATTTTTTTATTTTTCATTTTATCCTATTAACGATGCGTGGATAAAATGTAAATTTGGTTTACCTAAAATCACGTTCATTGCTTTACAGTAATAAAAATGTTTAAATAATATAGGTCAGCGTTGCGAAATGTTCTGCGGCAACTGTAAATCATCGTTCGCCGTTGACTATCCTTGAGGAGTACACAAAGCGGTGCAAGGTGTCAATCAAATACGAGTACAAACCGAAACCGAATCTGTACGTGATAAACGGTGACCTGTGTGGATTTCGCGGTAAATACTTCGTAGCTTGTACTAACAGATTACGGGAAATATTATCACCTACCATCATGCGTGTTAAGCATTATCTTTTCGTTCACCGCAGTTATTCCTTAACGATCATTTTAATAATTTTTAATAATATACTTAATAAACTTTTAATAACTTGTCATCCATAAGTCTGGCGTATAAAATGTTGCAAGTGCTTCTTTACACGTTGTTAAACATAGTTTGGATAATGTGCCAGCAATGTCGTATGCCGCGACCCAAGATCTGGCCAAAAATGAATTGGCAGCAAAAATATTGTGGATCATAGCCGAGCGTCAGATGGATAGCTTGAAACTTTCGCCGTCTGTCTACGGATTATTAAATTTCTCGAGGGAGGAGTAAGTTCAATGGTGCAAAAATATATGAGAAATTAGGATATGGAATTTGATGATATAAAACTTATCGGAAAACAACGCTCAAAAAACAATCCATTTTATATAAAATATGCACTGAATTTAAAGCACTTTCTTTGTCAGGATGTTAGAAATAATAGCGTTTAATGAAGACAAGTTGAAGAACGCGTCGCAAAGACTCTACAAGTTTTGCCTCGAAAAAGGAGAATCCATTCCGGAGTATACTATTCGCAAGTCGAGGACAAATCAAGGGCTTATGTATACAGCTCAATGTGTAGCTTTAGGTCATGTTGGAATTGGTACGTTATTTTCTCATTTTGTTGCTATTGAATATAATCTGGTTAGAAAATACAAAAATGTCATTAAGTCAACCTACACCTTTGCAATTTTTTAAAAATTTCTACAACATACGGTATTAGTTTATCATTATTACTTTATTTTGTAATATCGAAAAATATATTTTACATTCTGGAAGAATCATGACATAATTTTTATGGCACGCTTCTTTCGAATATAATTGATATCCGTAATACTTATTGATAATTTAGTACATTTTATTATTTATAGGACAAGGATTGAGGACAGATACTGCTAAGATAGCTGCTGCTGAAAGTTTATATCAGAAATATATTTGTGAAGCGGAGCAACAAACAATATAAGTTCAAAAATTGTATCAATTATTACGATTTAATGTACTGCTTATTCTCTTGGTTTATCTTTAATAATAAAATTTAAATAAACGTCAAAATATAAACAGCTTTCGAAAGTTTTACATAACTGAAGTCTTTTATTTAGTCTAAGGATGTTCTCATCTTTACTTATCATTTATAATTTATGTTAAAAAAATCCAATTAAATTCAAGGTTAGTACGTTAGATTTACAAGACAAAAGTATGCCGGAGATTTTTTATGTAAAAAATATTTTGATGCAGATATATTCATCCCTCCGCTACAATCTCCATTGTTACTCTCTAATGATCAAACACTTGATCGCTCTTTTGCAAGAGGTAAGAGGCACTTGTACCGCTATCATGGTATTTTGGCGACGATCCAAGGTAGCTTTCCGGTTTTCTTAAAAGACCAGTAATCATACAATAGTTTGCCAAGCACGAGGAATATTAATGATGCCAATACGATGTTCAAAACGTCGAGGGGATGAAGCCAAGAATCTTCGTCCGGTGAAATGCAGATCTCCGTTCGCGTAAGATCGCGGATCTGAGAGTCATTTTATTTTACGTTAAAACGCAACGCAATTGCAACTTAATTGCATTATTCATGCATCTGCTTTTCAATCTGATTTGATAAAAAATACATGCAGTTAGTTACCTGTTTGTTTGAGTTATCGTTGTCACTCATTAAAGCGCATCTTATATCGTTGATATCTTTTATTATATTTGAATGCCTGATCAGAAGATCCTACAAAAAATATAAATAGAAGCATACGACTAAACTAATAATGATAGAGCTCTGATAATGGCTATTTATAAAACTTTTTTAAATTAAAACTAAATATCAATGATTGAAATTTTTAAATTAGAAGCAAAGAATTTTCATCCAAAAACACATTGTGAACACCTAATATTGGAAATCCGAAATTTTTTAAATTTAATATTTTATTGCTTTATATATCGCTATTTCTATTTATTTTAATCCTTCGATAATTTAAAACAATTGAAGTGAAAAATGTCAAACTTACTTAAACAAAACGGTAATTATGCCAAAAATCTAATTTAAAAATTCATATGCAAATTATATATTATTAGTTTAATTATACCTGAAAGCTCGGTGTAAAATGACAGTCGCAGGACCACGAATTATTGCCGAGATACAGGCCAGCTACATTGCTATTGTGCAGCAACGCGTTTTCCAGAGCATAAGTAGGCAACTAAAAGAACAAAGAATTATAATTCGTATCTGTAGTCTCGTGCACTTGTGAAATAGCGACATGCTATGTTGATATAGAGCAGCGCGTGATACTTTATAATCTTCTTAAATCGCGTATCTCGATTCTGAATCGTCTAACGTGCCGCACGAAATCAACTCAAACAATTTTTGCCTTATTCCAACATCCGTCATACGAAACGGATTGTCTCCTCGCGTGACATCTAATAATTTTGACACGGCGAACTAACATCGGTAAGTTTATTCCCTCGAAGATTAAGGAGTCGAAAACGGTCCAGCCAGTCTGATCCTTCTAACCGAGCGATAGATTCTATCAGATTATCGTCTATGTAGAGGTCCAGGACGGGCTTGTAAGCGGGATTTGTCGCGAGGGGAGTTAAGTCCTTGATCTGCAGTAAACAAAAGATTAGATTAAAAGTACTTTAACCATTATCTAATATGTGAGTCCTTACCAGCAATATATAAATATATGAAAAGTGTGCACGTTAGGTAAGAAGAGTAAAAAGAAATAATTCGATATTTTATATTTATTCTTTGTAATAATTAAAAATAGAAAGTTTATATTGATATAAAATGCTTTAAAACATATTTACAGATACGTATCACTGAATCACACGTCTGTAATGTTTTCTAATTCTATTTTATACAACACGTTTGTTTCGGACAAAAATTATCAATTAAAGGCGGGACTGCATGGATAAACAACCTTGTTTCCACTTAGACGAAGGGACGTTGTATCTGCAGGTAAAAATTCGGGCATTTCCGTTAGATCACGATGGCTACAATTGACTGAGGTAAAAGCTATAAGCTGCCTTTGCGTAAGTTTGCCCGCACGTCCAACCACGTAAATCAATTCGCAGTCGCAAATCGTCTTTTTGCATTCCTTTTTCAATGTCTGGAAATCAGATTGATTTAGCGGGAACTCAAGAGCTGTTTAATCATCAATTACAAGAAAAGGATGTATTTTCTCGTTACCGCGATTATCTCGACGATCGGGACAAGGGGTCTTCCATCATACGGCGTGGCGCAAAGTAATTTGTCTTTGTCGACGACTTTACTTGCGGCTGATCCTTCACTGGAGTCCAAAATCCACGCTACATCTTCCGTACATCTCAATGGATTACCTTCGTCAGTACGTCTTCATTAATTATCCACGATTCGCGCATCAATCGAATGCAGTTTTGATTAAACAATTTATTAATTATATAAAAAGATCTCAATATTACAGAAGTATTACGTAACGTATTGCACAAATACATTAATATAATTTTAATTCGCCACAAATTATAACTTATTTTCTCAAATTATAACAATTGTTGATTTGACGAAGAGATTTTTGCAGCTTCTTATAAAAATTTCATCGGGTTATTCTTACCGGCCAAATGAATATGTTTCAATGTAAGTACATTGAAAGCCGTAATATTGATCTCTTCGAGAGCATTGTTTCTTAAATCGAGGCATCTCAAAGTCCGTAGATTAGAGAACCCATCTTTCGGTAGTGCACGCAGTTTGGTGCCGGTCACATTGATTTTCTATCGATACAAATATCTACCTCCAAGCTCCCGTAAATATTTTTGAGAATATGCGCAAGATATATCTTGTGATAAGAACGAATTTTCATGATCAATATCTTGACAGACTGCTCAACTTCTATTCTATTCTTTGATGAAATAGCGTTAAAAATATCAATTATCACATTGTCCATGAAAATTCGAATAAGCAACTTTAATGAAGTCTAGACAAAGCTTTCGATTGCTCCCCAAACGATGGAATGTATTCTCTACCTCCAGAAACTGCATCTCCCTCGGAAATGCGGTTGACAATCGAGTTAAGTTACTGTTCGCGATCATTAACTTTCGTAAGAACGTGAATCCCCGTAGAATCTTTTGCGGATCAAACGTCGTCTTTGGCCATATGCAAAGAATAAGTACTTGCACATTTTCAGCCCTAAAAATTTAGTATTATCTTGCTCTCTTAAAAGTACTTCACAAAATACAGTAGCGCTCAAAAGTCTTTTGACAAATAGTGTTCTGTGAATTTCTTTATTAATACCAATACTATACATATATATTAAACTTTATAATATAATCTTTGCATATAATAACACATATGTTTATAATAAAAATATATCTTAGCAAATATTAATAAATATTAATACATAAACAACGTAATAGCCCTGTTTAGAAAGTAACGCATAAAAACTAATTGTCAAAAGACTTTTGAGCGCTACTGTACCTATATAGTTATGATATCCAACTATCAAATTTGTGTCATGAAAGCAACAATATTAATTCAATGAGACTATAAGACTTACATTTTAGATCCAGTTCCCTTACTTACTTAGATCCAGTATCCTTACTTACCTTGCTCTCCATTCATCTTTAAAACCGTTGAAACAAACGAGACGTTGCCGACTTTTCACAAAGTCGCATTCGGGATGATCGTCGGCATGTGAATGATACCGATAACAAATATCGTCGTCTTTCGTAAAGGCATGCGAAAGATGTACGTGTATGAAGAAGAGCGCGATTCTGTAAATAAAACGATTTAATCGTGTAACCGCGAGGAATTTTGAGGAACCGAATTAACGCGGAGTTATCTCGCGCCTGGTATGCTCCTTCGTGAAATCAAGATTAGCCTCGTGCGCTCATCATGTTTAAACATCTGTACGTGATCGCGCAAGGCATAATTTATCCTTTGTTTGATCGTAAAATAACAGTTTGTTTAACGATACTACACAATTCGTGGACTCTCGCAAAAGCGCGCGACGGAAGTGGGTGGTGTGGGCTAGCGTGAGAGATTTATAATCTTTATTACTTGGCAGCTTCATTATTTGCGCAAGAGGCGATAACGAGACCGGGATGTACTGTTATATTCGCCAGCATTAACTGACTTACGTACATAATTTAATATCTCGCATTTATTATCTTCCCAGCTTTTGACGCACACCGCGATCGTCTTAACTTATCAGTGCTCGAAACACTTTCGCGATCGATTAGCTGCCGCTTTCCAAACAATTCAGTTTCATGCTCAAGCACGCCTAATGAATGCGAACAAATCACGCGACGCGAATATCTTTGCCTTGATCTTGCCTTTGAATGTCAACGCAAAATTGTCGCGCTGATACTAAATAACGTGTGCAAATATTGTTACAGTTATCTCTTCTTCTAACGGTGGACCGTTCTTTGCACGAAGCACTCGGTCACAAAAATTTAACATTAATATTACTTATTAATAATCAAACGTGACTTTTTCTATGTACAACACAATCATCCACACAATACGTAAGATTTATTTATAAGTCAACAAAAATAGATGTGACAGCTTTTAAATATTCCAGGTAGCAAGAAGACGTTGTTTGTCGTCATTTTGACGTCAAAATGTCGTCAAAGATGTCATTCTGACGTCAAAATTACGACAAATAACGTCACCTTGCTACCTGGGATAGTTTCAAAATTCGATTATGTTACACTGCATTTCCTCGATAAGTAATTATATCAATTTGTTAATTAATGTTTATATCGTAATATATCATAAATTTTTAACGCATTCTTAGGATTTCGTGAGCATATATGTTTTCACCCCACACGGAACACAGAGGTTATACCTCTATTAGGGGTTGTATGGACGTCTAATGGACCTATGTTCTGTGTGGGACGGTTGTAAGTGAAAAGTCATAATAAGGTATCAAATCGTTGATTTGCTATTAACGATCGCTTTGATACCTTATAAAAGTCATTTATGCGACTTTGACGAAGCTGTTGCGAAGCTCTCTACAAGACTGATTTAAGGATACACTATAATAAAATCCGCGCAGTGTTAGATCTAGAAAAGAAAACAGAAGTTAAATACTCACAGAAAAGTTAGTTGCGCTGCCATTCTCGTCGCGTGAAATATTAAGGTACGATAAATAATAAATAAATATCAATGTTGACGAGTTGTTCGTACAAACAAATATGCTTGTTTACATACAAACAAAAATTTATAAAGGATATGAAGTGGAATTCTAGTGTCACTCGGCACTTTTTTTTAACGCGATGTCGACCTAGCAACGGACCTGCATCACGTGCGATCGCGATGGGTATCGTATGAAGAATGGCAGTGATGCTAATGAGAAAATAGAAGCTGTATTCGGTGTGTCAGCAGGTGGATAACTAAAACGGTCCGATGGCTTAACGAGTAATGAACATATTGCGCGATAACAGCCGCAGAGATGCGATCTACCTGGTGCAGCGATGCATATTGCGATAATACATTTTTCAAACAGTGGAACCTACAGCGTCAACCGGTAAGTGACGCTCGCATTATTACGAGTTTCGAATTTCTTAAAGCAATTGCAAAATATAAAGATATTTACGACAATATTGGGTTCATAAGATTACCAACATTTTATTTTTCATTGTCTACAATTAATAAATATTATATATTTTTGTAAAAAGTAATTCAGATTAAAAAAAAAAACATTAGTTCAATTTTTAAAAAAATCATGTATGTGGAAGGTTTGTCTTGCTTAGAAAACATACAGCACAGAACGTTGAAAGAATGTTGCTGAGACGTTACAATGTTGAATGTTGAAGGATGGATGTTTTTTCAACATTGAATCTATGTTGAATTTTCTATATTGATTCTTAATGTTGCTGCAACGTTGAAACAACGCTGCTCACCCACGAGCAGTACGCGGCATCGCCGTTAGATGGACGCGGCAGAGTTCTATTTCTCATAAGTAAAAAACCACCGGATAGAATATAAAAGACACAGCATTATAAGATTTTTCACTCATTTTCTAATGATATGACTCTTTGAAGAAGAGTCCCCAAAATTGGACCCCAAGAGTAAATATTATTTTGGAAGACTGATGAGAAGAGCCAATTTTAAATAATAACAATTAATATTATTTTTCAAATTTAGACTTTATTCCAACAAATCTACATTGCATTGCATATATATTGAATCAGTATTGTACAATGATCTTGTATGTTGAATAAATGTTGAATCAATGTTCCTGAATGTTGATTGCATCGTCTGCAAGACATTACATCAACGGACATTGGACGTTTCTGCAATGTCTTTTCCATGTTGAATCTGCATTTCGCAACGTTGATGCAACATTCGCAATGTTGCAATTCAACGTTTCCGAAATGTTGATTCAACGTTCGTGTGCTCCAGGTAGCAAGCTGACGTTATTTGTCGTCATTTTGACGTCAAAATGACGTCTAATGTCGTCAAAATGACGACAAATAACGTCAGCTTGCTACCTGGGGCTGTATGGGATATGGTACTTTAATATTGATATGTTGAACAGAAAATTTATCAAGATATAAAAATTTTATAAAAATACATATCACATTTTCATTAAGTATATATATATAATTAAGCATAAAGAACACATATTTTCTAAGATCTTTACGTAAAATATAATTAATAAGAAACTTACATTGTATGATTGCATTATCACTTGATAATGAGGATTTTAGTGAACAAACTCAAATTATGTAAAAATAAAAAATTGAAAAAATACAAATACCGTCTCGCAAATTTAATTCATCATAATGCAAATATCTCTCTCTATTGAATGATAAGTTTAATAGATGTATTTGTAAAATTTTTTGGCACGAAAATATTTAGAAAATATACAGAAATAATTTATTTATAAAAATAAAATTTAAGGATAACATGGCGTGATACAATATAAAATTAATGCTATATTTTTTTAAGTGATGTAGTAATTCTCTTAAAAACTAATTGAGAATAACTGGTTACCATTTGCTATAGAAATTATTCAATACGTAACATGAACAAATTAATTTACATTACTAATCTAATAAATAAAATTCATATCAATTTTTTCTGATCCTTAAAATTATTTTAAACGATTCAGATGTTCCTCGCTATTTAATCTGCACAAATGTGCGCATAATATTTTCAAATTTCGAGCCATACGCAATTGGATACTGGACTAACCAATCAACGAGCTGGACAAGTTTTCAGTCCATACTATTGGTACACGTTTTCATAATTAGTCCAAAAAAATCGGCCTTCTTTATCGACCGAGTAACCATCGTTTACAATCAGTTTATTCGCTAAAAATCCCTCCCGCAATCCTAACCGTGCGCGCGCGAACGAATCCGTAGCGCTTTTACGAACGCGGCGTGTAACCCTCTATTTGGCCAACGGCTGCACCCTCGCGAAGAGTTGTACTTCACGGGCTCGCCTGTCGGCATCGGCATCGACATCGGCATCCGGCAACATTCAAATTCCTTGGCAGGATTGTCCACGAGTAGTAAGGCACGTCGCAGGCGTGATTAAGAGGACGTGGGGCACCGTTTTGCATCGTCCGGCCGTGAGTGTCTCCCGTTCGAGGATCGTCGCATCGTCGCAGACCTAATGTCAGGCATAGCGATCGCCAGGCTCGCCGAGGAGCGAAAGGCATGGAGGAAGGACCACCCGTTCGTGAGTTTCCCCACCTCGTTGTGTGCACGCGTTCCCGCGGGAACACGCCATCGGAGCCGTCTCGCTAAGCGCGCGCGAAACGCGATTCTTCGTTATTCGTCGCGATTGTAAACAATGGCCCGCGTGGCGCCCCAAGCCGATCATCAAAAGCGAGAGTGACGTTAAATTCTGCCTGCCTGATCTTGTAGCGAATTCGATCACTCGCACTACACTGGATTAGTGCATATTAAAAGCTGCTATACATGAAGTTATTTAAACTTAGAAGCACATAAATATTTTATACGACTATACAAATAGTCATTAATGATATTATCACGTTATTTAGCAGAATATGCATTAATGATTTCATCGTTAAATTGATTATATTATACCATTGCATTTAGATATGTAACAGCCTCAAATGTGCATTAATTCAGTGCAGTGCGAGTGATCGAATTCGCTATTAACGAAGATTTTTCACGCTCATGAGCAATTCTCGTTGTAGAGAGATCTCGTTTGTAGAGAGAGACGGATAATAAGTTAACTTTTAATTAACATTAATGTATAAGATTTGTAAAGCAGAATTATAAAATTCTCGATAAACTTATTCTAACATTTCTGCACTATTGGAATCTCTTAAAAAATTTTGTAAAAATGTTCACTCTATTTGTACGGATTTCTGAATTTTTTAAAAATAATGCAACAATTTTGCAGGGCTTTGTAGCTAGACCAACTAAAAATCCAGATGGTTCACTTAACTTGATGAGTTGGGAATGTGCGATACCTGGAAAGAAATCTGTAAGTCGATTACTTTCAAGTAGGTTGCGTACATTTGTATTAAACTCGTGATTTTGCAGACTCCTTGGGAAGGTGGCTTGTACAAGTTACGCATGATCTTCAAAGATGACTACCCATCAAGCCCACCAAAATGTAAATTCGAACCTCCACTATTTCATCCAAACGTTTACCCATCCGGCACTGTCTGTTTGTCGCTTTTGGACGAAGAGAAAGACTGGCGACCAGCTATCACAATCAAGCAAATCCTTCTTGGTATTCAGGATCTTTTGAACGAACCAAATGTGAAAGATCCAGCTCAAGCCGAAGCATACACAATATATTGGTATTATTTATGAGACATGTTCCAACTGTAAGTGTTATCGATACTATTTGACCATTTCTATTTTGCAGCCAAAATCGTCTGGAATATGAGAAGCGCGTCAAAGCTCAAGCCAGAGCAATGGCTCCGCAAGAATAAACCGTACGACCATCAAATCGACATATATAAAATATGTGGGAAAGATATTTTATGTGGATAACACTTTCCTGAGCTAATCCATAGCTCTTTATAATTAATCTTTTTTACGAGTAAAATTAATATATGTTATAACTAATTAAAAGTAGTTCACGCTCTTAAGATTTATTTCCTGAATACTTCATTCATCGCGTATATTTCTAAAAATTTCAATATATAGCGTAACATTATGTCAATGTGGAAATCAACACATAAATTCTTTCGCACATAAATAATATCTTAATATTAAGAACTACGTTACGAGATACATATACTTTAAGACAGAATTATTTTTTGATCTAAACTTTAATTTTTAAGCCTTATAAGTAATTACCGATGTTATTTTTAAAACGGAAATGCAGGCGGGAGACGTTAAACGTAGCAGCAGCTCTTAAATAAATATCGTCTCAAGTTTTCTATTAGTTCCATCCTTGAATATACAGTACATATGTAGGTAAGCTTATTTTAGAGTTTACTAAGTAATGTACAAATCATAAAGAGAATAAAAGATTTCAATTCGTCAGACCACGCGATAAATATGGATCTTTATAATCATTAAATCCCAGACAATTACATGCAAATGTATTCCAGCAAGAAAATTATTTTCCGCGTTAGCGAGCACGCATTGAAATGTAAATCGACGCGACGGCGAGCCAAGTGGTTTAACATGACGTTTCCTTAACACTTTGTTATCGATCGTCGTTATCGGCCGGTTCTAAGCCGTATTATTCAAGCATGACGCATCGTCGCCAAAACATCTCGAAGTAATCTCGGGGAGCTACAGTCATATCGACCAGTGTTATCGAGAACAACGCGATGTACGTGCGTACAGCGATAGTGAACCAGTAGCATCCCATAGTGAGCATCACTTCGCAGCATGATGCCGGCAGCTGGAAATTGCGCATTACGAAAATTCAACGCCGGGATTGTGTTCGCGTGCGTGATAGGGCTCGGACTGTCGTACTATACGTACGTCGTGGAGACCAGTAAGGAGCAGGACGATTCGTACGAGGCGATGTGCGACATCTCCGAGCATATTAGTTGCTCCAAAGTGTTTATGTCTGAGTAAGCGAACACAAGTACCGCCGCATCAGCGTGATCGCGCTTGAATGTGACTCCCGCTCTCATCACACATTCAGCCCTAAACGTGATTAAACGAGCTCGATCTATATTTTCATCATGTATTCAGTCGAACGCGATTGTTCGGCTCTATTGTTTTTTTATTGAGTAGCTCGTCGTGTTACGTGAACGTGAACAAAATGCGAAATCAGCACATTCAGAATAAACAACTGTTAAAGGGTTACTCTGCTAATTTTTTAAATATATAGATATTATTTCACAACAGGCATCATAACAATGTATATAATGATATCGGAATATAAATAATATTTTATTAACATATTGGAATGTTTCCGTATTACGTTCGATTTGCAAGTCATGAATAACAATTACATAAGATACACAAAAAAATTGCCGCTGAACAAGTGCTGTATAAAAAATTTCAACATGTCCAAAAAATCACTCTTTTCATTGGCTGCTATGTGGAACGTATTTTTAAATTTCGAACATGATCTTATGATACAGAATTTTGTGTCAAATAATTTGGGTATGCGTGAATATCATTATTTTCTCTATCACTAGTATTTAAAAGAAGATAGTATTTTGATGTAATACATTCGTGAACGAAGAAAGCGAAGCCAGTTGGTGTGTTCTTTTCACAGCTGCACTTCTGAACTAGTGCAATAAGTTAGACTGAGACAAGTATATTTTCTTTCATTCTAAGGGCCTATCCAGACAAACTTGCATAATCGCATAAACATATATGCATAAGGAAATTGATTGGTTCATAAGGAAATAGACCAATCAACTTCCTTATGCATATGTTTATGCGATTTTGCAAGTTTGTCTGGATAGGCCCTAACTTATTGCACTAATTCAGAAGTGCAGCTGAAAAGAGCAGACCAAGTAATTGAGTCATAGCATAGCTATGAATTGAGTAGAAAGAGAGTAGCAACAGAGAGAAGGCTTCTCTCTGGTAGCAACGACGTGATGACGTCATGCATTCAGCCATGATTGTTGCCCTCAACCGCGCGAGTTTTTAAGCGATACATGGAGATTTATAAAACGCAAAGAGAATAAACGGTAGATGAAACACAAAATGACACGACGTAATTATAAAATCATTCGGAAGTAACGATTCTAAATGATCATAAAATTATTTCGGGCAAATCTACGGAATAATAAAAAAATAACATATCGTATTTCAGATATGGCAAGGGATTCGGACTGTTCCCAAAGGACTCCATATTTAACATTCCAAATTCTATATATGGTTTAGCGTTTTATACTCAATTTGCAGTTTTAAGTACGTATTCAATTACTGACACGTTCACGCGTGTGTATGTTTTACGTAACAATAACGAAATCATCTTTTTTCAGGCATGATTAATAATTACGCCTGTTCGGCCGCCATTGTCGTTCTAGGAATACTCAGTAATATTTGTTCGATATATTTAATCCATATATTATATTTATTTAACGACATCTGCGTTGTATGCGTTAGCACGTATATTGTAAACGCGGTGATCACGTTCCTCGCCGTTAAGAAATTCCGAAAATTAGCCGCAGGTGACACGCACAAAAAGAAGATGAAGTAATTTTAAAGAACTTGGTTGCATTTTTTTGCGATCGTACAAGAAAATATTGTAATAACTTGTTATAATATTATTTTCTATTTGCATAAAATTTATATAGATATTTTTAAATAAACGTAAACTCTCAGATACTTCTATCATAACGAAAAAGGATGAAGTATTTTTTCCACATTATTTAGTGCAAATAATCCGGTGAATTTTTCTATGTTATAATTTACATAATGTTTTAAATAAAAAATATAATATACAAAGATAAGAACTTTTGTGTTTATATATTTATATTATATCATTGTAAATCAACAGTATGAACAATATAAATAATATCGCATCTATATGAAACTCGTATATTCTTTTGTTAATAAAAAAATACGGATATACAGAATGTCCCGCGATATTTCCTTTCAAGGCGTTTTTATATTATCGCGATTGTTCATGAATAAAAAAAAAATATACTTGAGATTACCAAAAGAAAATATTAATAAGAAGTACAGTGACGCGGAGCATTCTGTACATTATATACCAAGAGTAATAGATAACGATCTTCACATATTCCGTTTCGTGAGAATGTCAGTAATTTAACTGTTGAAAATTACGTGGCACGTAAACGTTAAAAATATACGAAACATCTTGTAATATTTAAGGTTTAGCGATTGTTATCGATTCTACGTATTTTGTATGATCGATTTCGTAGAACGTGACTTTCACGTTCTCGACTCCGGTAGATCCGATTCACATTAAATAATTCGTAAGAACGATGTCACGTATATACCGCACGGTAGAACTTATATTTTTCTCGTCTGCGAATGAAACGTCGGCTATAAATTGTAGCTGCAGCACCGGTTTCTTGAACAGTTTCCAGGATGTGTCTATCATCTAATCACTACTATTTACGTAACGCCAACAATATCCCACATTAAAACGCGTAACAAGGCGATACGTGATAACGTAGAAACGAAGTCAATTATTTTATAAGAATAAATTTAAAATTTTAATGTATCTACAAATATCAACACGTGGTCATCAGTGACGCAATTAAGAACGGCGGCGAAGAAGGAGGAAGAGATTTGAACGGCGAAAGGAGGAATAAGGAAAAGGTACAAGATCGAAAGCGGGTATGCGCACCGAAATCTATATAATAACATGTAAAATACAAATGTAATATTCATTATATGAGGGGCAGTGAAATAAAAACGGGTCAGACGCCAAAAAGTGTCATTGAAAATTTATTACCTCAAAAGTAATCTCCGTAATTGTTAATACATTTATCCCACTGCGAGACAAGACGGGGTAAAATTGTGAAGGAAACGGGCCTCCTCACCGATTTCGTTGTAACTTCACAATTTTGTGTATTTTGGTGCGTAAAACATGAATCTATAAGTTAAAATTGTCGCTCTCAATTAGGAAAAAAGTTATTAAGTACTAAAGTTGACAGTTGCATGGTTGTCAGCAACCTACATGCTTCTACAAGAATGGAATATTGACCGTCTTGTTTCCCAGTGGGATAAATGTATTAACAGTTATGGAGATTACTTTTGAGGTAATAAATTTTTAATGATACTTTTTGGCGTCTGACCAGTTTTCATTTGACTGCCCCTCATACTTTACCAGTCCTGTAGTTTCTCGCTTAATTCACTTGAAAGGATCTGCACGCGTGTCTGTGGGGAAAGGAAAAGGATAGCGCAATTCAGCGTCCGAAAAAAAGGATATACGGTCAGGTTTATTACCTCACTGACGGCCACTTCAATATTTACCGTCTCCTAACAGATCCCTGTTACTACGGCTAATGCTGGCGAGAATGCCGGGACTCTTCAGCGGGGGCGTCTCGTCCAGGCGGTTCAGGTGCAAATTGGAGGTATACGGTGCGCGGGTCGGCGCGTCGACGCCGTTTTTGTCGGCCTCGACGTTAAAGCTCTTGCTGCGCGACAGCGATGACCTGTACGTACGTTCCGGTTTCGGCGGTGCCTGAAGAGTGCTGTACGCGGGCGTCGCGTTCACCTTGGGCGACGTGCTCACCGTGTTCTTGATCGATATGTTGATCATGCTGCTGTGATGCTGGCTCGTTTTTCCGGGTGTGCCGTGCTTGCCAACATTAACCTGATGCCGTCTGGTCTGCGAACGAGTCGACTGTCCACCACCGGAAGTGTGCAGGCTCCGCGGTAACGTCTGGGTGGACCGGAAGTGCTCCTCCCTCTCGTGATCGCCGACCAGTCTGCTGGTGGACTTGCTAAACCTGCCGAGGGAGCTGGAGGCGACGCTGAAACGCGGTCGTTTCCGAAAGATGATTTCCGAGTGGAACTTTCTCTCGTCGACGTTTGCGGCGACGATCGAATGAGCCTACCGAGCCGTATATACGTTCGATTCATGCGTCCCTTCATGCAGCCTTCACCCGAAATCGAAGCACGGATTCGCCGAGATGCGACTTAAAGATACCCAAGCGGCCCGATTTAGACGTTCGCACTTTGGCTCCCTGAAGCTTGCACAACTAACTCCGTCTTTGGCGATTGAGCGACATGAGATAGCGAGTTCGTCGTCTATTCACGATGACAGATTCTGATCGAGAGACAAATTTCTACTGACAATATGTGAAAGCGTGAAATATCTTCGAAACGCTGACATTCCTAACAAACATTTCACGCATAGATATATAGATCTATAGAATGTCTCGGATTACGTTAGATCCCTCGCACTTTCGATTTGGAATCGATTTTCCTTCGGAGAAAATCAACACCGTCATTTATAATTCTTTAACATTTTTTAACTTTGTACACATATATCTATATCTTTATAAACAAATTGATATATTTTAAAATAAATCCCATTTGAATTTAAATGAAAAAAAATGAAATACCGCCATCTGATCAATTTCTATAATCTAATAAAAACCCCCTTATAAACACCAATTAGTAACTCTTTAAATACCAATTGAAAAAAACAGATGAAAGAAAGGCAAAAGACTTGTAATATTTTATAAGAGACACCATGGGCGTCCACAGAGGGGGGCAAGAGGGGGCATTTGCCCCCCCCCTGAAATCAGCAAAAAATCAAGCATTTGCTCTCCTTTTGAATAAAGGAAGGGCAAAGTTGTGCTAAAATCTTGCCGATCTCTGCTCTAATTCGTAGGATTAGGTGTATAATTTTCAACAAAAGGTGTAAATAAATTTGAAATTATAAGTATTCTAATTCTGGAAGTAACATTTTGAATCATGCCCCCTCCTGGAAAAAATCTTGCGGACGCCCTTGAGAGACACCACTATACAATCACGTGTTATATGAAGATATTTTAGCGAACGCGATGATAACGATAATGCAATACTTATCAATCACCGCGTGATCTAATTTAAAACAGAGGAGAACTTATCAGTCAAAATTTGTCTCGCTCTCACTACGTCGTATATCGAGTACTTCGATTACCTGTGCTCGGAATCTACGGCAATTTTACTGCGCGGTCTTCCGTGTCGCAGCCGGTCTCTGTCGTTCTCGTATCCCTTTTCGCGGCCGTAGATACTGCCGCCGAAAGGATCCTCGCCCAAGTAATACCTCTGCAGAGGCGGCGGCGTGGACTCGCTGCGTTGCCATTGCTCCTGAATACCGTGGTCGGCCGTCCTGGTGACCGTCTTCGTGACCTTGTTCGACGCTTTAGCGTTTCGCGGTGATCGCGGCGGTCTTTCCGGTGGTTTCTCCTCCGCTATGTCCCTTTCGCTGACGAACGGAATGTTTCTGTCGATCACGTTGTATTGCAAATAGGTCGGACCATTGTCGTCGGTCTGCGTTAATTGCGAGGTCAAACCGCCGCTTCCCCGTTTGTTCTTTCTCTCCGTGCTGGCTGAACGTAATTTGCCGACCAGCTTCCGAAAGGATTCACCAATCTTATACTTAGGCCCATGACCTGCAAATAGATTTACAATGTCTTGTAATGATGTTATAATGCATACACAATTACAATAATAATGTTGATGTTAACAATCTTCTTTAATGCTCCTATGATATTATCGTTTAGCTTTTAATATCAGTTTGTTTTGCAGTTTGATCGTAACGTTTGATTTAATTTAGAGTATTTTTAATGATAGTACTTATAATCATAAATTTATAATTAAAGTATTTTTGTGGCTTATTACTTTTATCTTTAATTAATCGCGAAAGAAGACTTACCCTTCGACACTCGTGAACTATCCGACTTCTTCTCTTCGCGACCGTTTATCGGCGATTTCGGTGAGATTGATCGCGATCGTGGCGAGGTACTTCTATAATCACGTTCGGGTGTCTGTGCTTGAACGTCGCGAGTACGACTCTCCCAAGTTCTTTGCACCACGTGCACTGGACTTGAAGTACGACCTGACGATGGCTCGTTCGAACTGATTTTTTCTTCGGATTTTGCCCACTGCAAACAAATCATGATCAATAATTCAATGCCGTGTAATACAGTGAGACAGTGAAACCTTTTACTAGCCTACGGCAATATAAATTAGTCATTCAATAAATTTATAATTAATCATAAATTATATATTTTTAATTTTTTTCAAATATATTTTAAAACGATAATTGCACAACGAAGAAGAAAAATGTACATACCTGTTCTTTCGATCGTCGACGTATCGGTGGGGATGGTGTACGTTGCCGTTCCTCGACAGAATCCTGATACTCACGTCGGAACGATTCATAAGTTTTCGAATACGATGATTCAACTTGATTTCTCTTATGCCCGTGGGCATGTCCATTGGTACGTGGAGATTCCACATACCGAACTGGAGAGTTCGATCGCGCATGATTTTGCTTCTCTATGTAGAATACATTATATTTACATTATCTTGAATCCATATATCATTCGATATTTGATTTATTGAGATAAAGTGGTTGTGATATAGACAGGTCGATTATCTCCTGAACTTCATAGCAACTTCATTCAATAACATGTCACTATTATCTCTCTTTCTTTTAGAAAAATTGTATAACTTTGTATTACAAATTAAAAAATTTTATACATTATGTGTAAAGCTAGAGATAAATTGTTTTGAATTGATACTCAAAAAGTATTTTTTGTAATAAAGTTTTCTTTTCTATACCTTTTCCTTGATATCGTTCCGACCATTCACTGATTCCATGAAAATATCCTGAAGGCGAATCCGACTCTCGACCACGTCGCTGATTGCGGCTTACATTTTGATAATCGCGTTCCTTCGGTGTGCAGGACTTCATGGTGACATTGATATAGCTCGTGTTAGTACCGGTTGGAAGAGGAGAGTCATCGGCATCGAGGGACCCGTGCGAGGAACGCGAATCACTGCCGAAGTGGCTTTCCAGCCACTTCGACGTTTCGAATTTTCTCGCCTCGTCCTCTTCCTCGAGGTCCAACGGTTTCTTCGTCAGAGCATCTTTTCGAGCGGCATCCGAGAAACCTGTAATAATACGATCTTCTAGAGAAGAGAAACGTATCAGTAGAAGAATGATATTTTCTTCAATAGACTTCAATAAACCTCAAAGTCGAAAAATAATGAAAATAACTTTTATTGAATATACAATTTATTTTATTGAAGATACCATACAGCAGTTTTGAGGATGAAAGAGGAATTCAGTCAGTTTATCAGCTGTTAAATTTTATATCTTAGTACCGGTCACGATTATCCGTTGACCGCCTGGTCAACCATTCGTAAACATGTGGAACGTGGCGATAGAAAATCAATAGAGAAAGGCGACGTACCGGAATACTTGTGAAAACGAGTCGTCCGCATGCCCGTCGGTGATGGTGACCAGTCGCCTATTCGTTCTCCTTCGGTTGTCTCTGCGACGTAGCGCATTTCTCGGCCGACTCTCTCGCCGGCCGAGATGTAGTCCACCACGTCCTCTTCCCTCTTCTTCACGTATCTCTGCGAGCTCTCCTTCTTCGTTTCAGAGGCGTCGTCGTCGTTCTTTCCGTCGTCCGGGACCTCGTCGTCTTTGATCTGAAGCGAGAACGATCGCGTTACTTGCAAAGTTCCTCTCATGTGATATTACAGTTATATAGATATATTAATTATGTATTATTAAAAAAGTTATATATCATACATATATGATTATAAGTACTCTTTTACAATTCCTAAAAATAGCGAAGGTAGATCGAGACAAGAAGAGAAAAATGATGGCGGGAGTATATTAACCAGTTTTTGCTGTTGCGACTCACCTCTTCGTGCTCGACCGTTCGCTTCTTCTCGGTAACGATTAATCCATCAGCCTTCAGTTCCTTTTTCTCCAAAGTCTTCTCGGTGTCGATGACTTTGTTTGACCTAGTCGTGTGCTGAATGACCCGCGGACCGGACTGCGGCGCCAGCTGTTTCGAAGATTCGGCAAGAGCGACTCGCAAGTCGCCCCTATTGTTACGCACCGCCTTCTGGTATGCCTGAAAACCAGATGTGGGAACCGCATTAACCCTCGTCGGACACTCGCGATCAATTATTATCTCCGCGCGAGTCATCTTCCCCTCTATACACGTATACGTATATCTCGAAATCTCGTCACGATAAACCGGCTGGTCCGGCTGTGCCTGTTTTCCTGTTTCTTCCGTGAAAATGTATTGCTTTTGAAAAGGGATGCGACACTCAGGCTAATTCTACAATATGCTTTTTGCTTCTTGTTTCTTTAGAAATTTAACCAACCCTGTTCGATTATTCTTCTTAAAATCAACTGCAATTGGTTAAATTTCTAAAGAAACAAGAAGCAAAAAGCATATTGTAGAATTAGCCTTAAGCTTGATCTACAATGTGCTCTTTGTTTCCTGTTTCTTAGAAATTAATCCAATCCTGTTCGATTACTCTTCTTAAAATCAACTGCAATTGGTTAATTTCTAAAGAAACAAGAAGCAAAGAGCACATTGTAGATCAGGCTTCAAGACCAGCTGTAATGAAGCAAGTGCGCGCAAACATATATTGATAAATATGTAAATGTATCACAAATGAAAGAGGAGATGTGATAAACCAGAAAATTATTGCAGTCTTTACAAGCTTTAATTAACGGACATTTATTTGACATGCATCTAGATTACTTAAACTTAATAACAGAAAAGCGACGGCAATGATACCTAATTATCGGTTACCGCTCTTTCGTCCTGTCTAAATAAAGTAATCATAGCAATCTGCGACGAATAATTAGCTAACAAACATATGTTTTAATATTATCTTAATCATCGATTTTTTAAGTTTTAAGTTTTTTAAGTTTTAAGCTTCAAATTTTTAATTTTAAGTTCTCTCTCTCTCTCTTTTATTTTTATTTTTATATTTATAATTTTCTCTTATAAAATATCACATCTGACAAATTCGACATTCCAAACCAGTTGTAATGGAGCAAACATATATTGATAAATATGTAAATCTATCACGAATAAAAGAGGAGACGTAATAAACCAGAAAATTATTACAGTTACAAGCTTCAATTAATGGACATTTATTTGACATGCAGATAGCATCTAGATTATTTAAACTTATAATAAGAGAAAAGCGACGGTAATGATGATTATCGGTTACCGCTCTTTCGTCCTATCTAAATAAAATAATCGTGGCAATCTGCGACAAATAATTAGCTAACAAACATATGTTTCAATATTATCTTAATTATCCATTTTTTAGTTTAAAATTATAAATTTTAAGTTCTCCCTTTCTCTCTCTATTTCATTTTTATATAAATAATAACAAAAAATATAAAAATAATAAAAATAATCAATTTAATATCTTAGGCTCAATAGATTAATAATCACAATTATTCAAGAGGACTAAATGAGCCAAGCCAGTTATTCGTGCTAATATGATTTGTTTATTAAGAATTGTTTAAAATACAATCATATTAGCACGAATAACTGGCTTGGCTCATTAACCCTCTTGAATAATTGTGATAATAAAAATAATATTTTCTCTTATAAAATATCACATCTGACAAATTCGACGCTCGCGCAACACCGATTTCCTCAATCCTACCGAAGTGAAATCTATATGTCGAGTGATATTACGTATTAAGAAATACGTCTATTCGTGTCATCGGACAAGTAAATTAAAAATTACGCAAAGTGTGTGCCGGTTACGATGACACGACACGATTCTCCGACCTCCGTCGAAAGAACGACTCGGTATCCGCCCAGGACGATGACGAGCATGACGAACCGCCGCGATACACACCGAGAAAACTGTTCACCATGTGACACTACTTTCAATCGAACCTGTGTTCCGATCTACTTGCAGCGAGCGCGTTATGCACTTAGGAACGCGTCCGCGACAATGCAATTAATTATACCTTTTGCGATTATCTCGCTAGCGAGATACGATACGTATCCCGCCGGTACGTCGTGTCCGATTAAGCGGAGCGCGTCTTTTTTCCGCGGAGCGGCTATCCCGGCATCTCTCGCGCCGAGGACGACTGGTCCTGTCCGACGACGAGGTATCTTGAGACTGCTCGAGACCGACTATAAGGGATCAGGACACCACACGGAGGAGCGGACGAATTTCGGCGAATTCCTGCGAATTCCCGACGACACCCCCGGCGACGATTCCGCCGACGAGAACGAGCACGGGACACTATCGCGGTCGGATTCGCGGCTGATCGCACCCGCGGTCGAGAGACTTGCGGAACAGCTGCTGAGACTGCGGCTGCGGGCATCTCATGGCTCCTTCATCGCCATTGGGTGAAGGGAGAGCAAAATCGAGAGATCATCGACTTCCACTTCTTCAGATCCCTTTCCCTCTCTCACTCTCTTTGTCTCTCGCTTTCCGCGATCCCCTTCTCCCTCGCTCTCCCGTTCCCTCTCTAACTCCGTCCTTCCTTCGTCCTCTTCGTCCCAGAACGATTCGACCTCCTCCGTCCTGAATCGTTCATGCGCGCGAGAGCGTCTCCAGCTCTCCCGTATATACCTATTGCCCGGTCTTTCGCAATCCAGGTACTCCTCTCCCGGGTATCCCCGCGAGGTTTGTGAAACCTCGTTGCGATTTACGCGGATGCGATTGCATGCCCCGCAGATTGGTATCGGGGGGAGAGTGAGAGCTTTTTTTCTGTACCCCGAGCTATCCCTGGGCTTGTCTATCCGCGCTAACGCGCGTTAAGTGTGCAGCGTGTTATTATGACACTCGGAACGTGACACGATTCATCGCTATTACCATGTCAAACGACGTAACGTCGAGCTAACATTCTTAATTTATAGTTTGTGATTAACGTCAGGAATTAACGCGATAATAAAATAGCCATCAGAAACTGACATGTTACTTCAGAAGTAAATGCATACATATCATGATCTTTCATGAAAAAACGGATAAAACAAAGAGAAGGTTCTCTAATCTGAATATAAGACGCTTTTTAGCTGTCATGCGAAACCTTCTAAAAACCTTTAGAGAAAAAAGTGAAGTACGAGAAACTCTTCAGAGCCGCGACATCTTTATCTTTCTCGATATGCGTTTTCGGTATATAGGACCGTGGCTTCCCGGCAAAAGTGCGACGTCCTGAGATCTCCAGCAGAGAAATATCGCTCGAACGTGCCTCCTTTCTTCGGCTTCGCAAATGATTTCGTAACGACGTGAAGTGAATATCTGGCGCCGTGCTGACCGAGTCACGCCGTGGTAAGACACGTCGACTCGCGCCGAGCTATCAGACGGGACGAGTCTTTGGAGAACAAACGGCGCGACCTTTTCGCGATGCCGGGAAAGAGAATGCGCATACAGCCGTGTTCCCCGCGGCACGCGCAGGTGGAATTCAGGTGGTGGGTGTGTCGCGCGGGTGCATATATACCTCGTCCGAGATATCTCCCAACTGCTGACGATCCTCCGTCTCGAGTCTCTCCTCGATCTCCTCGCGGCTCCTCACCACCGTCTCGTTCAGCTCCTTTTGCACGACGTTACCGCCATTTCCGGTCACAGTACCACCTGCCGCCGGCCGCCAGTCGACCTCCTGCGGTTGATCCCCGGTCGTGCGTCTCTAAACACCGGTTCGCGGACCAGTTAAAAGCACGTTTCCTTGCGCGCGCGATACTACAAAGGAAGCCGATTCTGACACGCAAATGTATGCAGAATCGATGAACAATGGACGCGTGTCGAAAAGAAGTGAGAAGAAGATAATTCTGGCGATTGTTGATCGTTACATCTTTGGTTTCGTAAATATTCCCTGGCGAAAAGATTCTCCTATCTCATAATATTTTTAAGAATTTGTTATGTTTTAAATTTATGAAGATTTCAGAAAATATATCTTAAACTTTTACAGATTTTATAAGCTTTCTTCAGAAATTATAGAATGAGAAATCTTAGAATATTTCAGAATTCACATACGTGAAGAATTCTAGAAAAGATATAGACTTTCTCAGCACTTCTGAAAAGTGTTCCGTATAATTTTCTAAAAAGTTATAAAATTATACAGAAATTCTGAAAAATTCTGAAACTTATATAAAAATTCTAAACAATTATATGAAGAATTTTAAGAAAAATTTTCACCAGGATTATTATGACTAAAACGCGATCTGGTATCTTTTTGACTATTACGAAGGATAGAAAAATTTGATATACCAAGGATGGTTTAGCGTTATTATGAGATAGATTTTAAGAGTTCACGATTATTTACACTATTTGTGCTTATATCATCAAAATTCATATTATATTATATTTATCGCCAGTTAAATTTATTCACTTATGCTACTCGATAAACATGCGAACCTCCTGAGTCGTATGCTCCTGTTGCTCGACATCCTCGGTCGTGTTCGTCGTAACAAGAGGTCCGGAGTCGACGACAACCTCGCCGTCCTCGAGGACGACCTGCCGCTTCACCCTCGTCTCGATCTGCCGCGTGGTGGTAATCTCCTTCTTCTTGCGGGTCTCCCATTCCTCTGAAAGCCGGAAACGGGCATTCTTTCAGCATGGCTCGCAACACCGGCATTGTTTCGCAAAACTAATTTCTCGGTCCCGAACAAACGGACATAAAACGCGGGTGATGAGTCGACGGCGGCAGAGGGAGAGGTGTCTTTTGTGCCTCTGTCGACACCGCTGTCAACTATCGCACTTCTGGGTACGCCAAATGAACGAAACAACAGCTATACGCCTCGAGTAAACAGTTACTTTTGCGATCGCGATGTTTGCCGAATAAAACAAACAGAACCGGCAGAAAAGGATCCTTTAAATTGGTTTACTTTTTCAAAATGCCCAGCTCACGTTATCTAATCTATTATTTGAACGGTAAAGATGAGGGTTTGGCAGGTATATAGTTCTAGGTCATTCAAGTACTAGAAGCTTTTGGGTCGGGCATCTTATAACACTTAGCCTCTTTTGTGTTAGTGCGTTTCGAAAAACGACGGAAATTTTAAATTCTCAAAATTACGAAAATATATTCTAGTAAAATAAAAAGTAAATATTATAGTAAATATTATAGTAAACATTATAGTAAATATTATAGTAAATATTATAGTATATATTCTAGTAAATATTATAGAAATATAAAATATTTCTCTATAAGTGAACTGACAGTATATTACAATATCTGTTTGCTATTTCGCATTTATCATGTGGAATAATGTATTTACTGTTCTCTTTCTGCTCTTCTGGTTATGGTGAATTATGTCGATGTTAATAGCGTCGCTTTAATAAATTTTCAGTTTGCATGCTGGCGGCATAAACGGCCGACAGATTACCATTTTAGATTAACATTTCTGTTCGAGGAATTTACCTTCTTTGATTAATGCCACGGAGTTCTCAGGGTCAACCTGAAAAAGGAAACAATACGTATGTAAATCCGCCTACGAGCGAGAGCGTCGGAGAGGCGATTCCTTTCGGCTAAGGACATTCCGGGGAAGTTACGTATCGCGAGAAGTACGTCTACCGCAAATAACTTCGCCGTAACCGCTTTCTTACTCCATGTTACACGCGACTAAACTTCTGACCGACACCCGGCAGATTCCGATCCGACAGGGACGTTAACGTGGAGTAAGATCATTCGCAAGATCGGCTCCGGCGAATGAACGCGCGAGTGATTCGCAGAGAATTATGTCCGACACAATTATGCGAATTACAGTCAATCAAGAATAATTAATCAAAAACATTTTAAATGCTGGAGATTTAAGGCTGAACAAAAGTATCATTGAGGAAAGCCGATAATTGAACACAGAATTTTTTTTCAAGTGATAGATTGATGGATTAGCTACCAAAATAGAATGGAATTTTTCATTCAATAAATGTGGGTCAATCTTTCGTTCGACCAACTCTATTTTTTATCCATCTTCCATTCGGCAAATTGTTATATTGGTCTCTGAGATTTATTCTAGCTTGAACGCCTCGTTGTTTTGTACAACATTTTGCATATTGGATATTTTGAGCAGGTACGAATGTAGGCGCGAGAATATGAACTCTAAAGGAGAAACGCGCGAGTATCTGAGAAAATGCATTCTGAAGAGGCCGGAGAAAATGTTACTCACGAGAATAGAGGAGTGGGTATTCGCCGGTGGACGGGCCTCGTATCGACGTGTCGAAATCACCTCCATCATTCGATCATGTCTGCTACGTAGTCCTGATGTTCCTGTCGAGTTACTCGGTCTGTCGTGGCGAGCAGGAATTCAGCTGACAAACCATGGGCGATAACACTTCTGCTCACGCTCTATATTACAATTATATCAAAACGATAATTAACTTGTGCAAAGAAGTTTAAAAAGTTGGAGATAAAAGTGAACGCTTTGATCAGCAATGTCTTCTTTAATTAAATAATGCTGTTTTTATGTTAACCCTTTAAGGCCCAGTGTACATAATTATGTACATTCACTTTGAGTTCTTTCCAAATGTTTTGTATTGATAAAGTAGTATTTTTGTCGATTGATCCGTTTTATATGGAGCTAGATTCTCTATCTCAATTCGTAAAACAATGGTGTTCCCGCTAAACAAGCCACTATTGTGATCGTTGATCGTAAATTTTACTCAAACGGAATCGATGCCTGGGCCTTAAAGAATTAACCAAAATAGTAAAGCATGAAGCTTTGATTGAAGGAAAGAAGGGAGACGGTATTAAAGAAAAATGCTCTGGTCACTCTTGCTAACGATCTTGTGCGACATCAAAGATCTTTAAGGGAATTAAGTTTAATATTATGGTTGTCCGACATTTTATATAGATCTCAGTCAGATCTTTCAGTCAGGGTGATGGAAAGAACGTCGCAGTTCCTTCGGTGATACGGGATTCGATTCGAGATATTAGTCTTGCCGCCGCGAGCGTGCCATCCCTCTTCTCATTCTTCCGCTACGTCGACGCACATGTGAGGAACACGCAGCTCGCGGAGCTGCAATAATTCATCGGGAAGCTCTTTCTGAGAGAGTAGAGAGAAGCCGAAGGCCGCGGTGGCACGCGGGCCTGTGGTCGCGACCACCTCGATATGGTACCCGCGATACGATATCGAGATGGCTAAAGACACCACGTACGGCCGGTTGCTCTATGCCCTATATCAATGGCGTAAGTGACGCGCGAGTGACTCGCGCCTCTTCCACAAGCAACACTTCGCGAGTCCTTGATCGCAAAGAGTTCGCGCGGATTAAGTTGTCTGCTCGTCTGAAAGAATAATTGACAATTGAGGAACGATTAATTTCTCGTTGCGGCTCTCGAGGTTAATAATTCCAGAATTTGCAAAAAATGGAATATCAGCAGTAGAATGAGCAGAGTGACTTTTTTATATTAAATATATAACGCACAATATTAGCGCGAGAAATCAGTATCATAATGCTGGAACAAAAAAATGAAAAAAATTTATACAAGGTTTAGATTTTCCGATCGTAGTTAAATACTAATAAGTATCAATATATACAGATGTATATATTATTTTTGTAACGTTTCAATGTTCTAATTATAATAGGTATTAAGTGCTCAGCTTGATCATCTCAATGGCCGCACCACCACGAAGAGTTTCACGAACGAAGCAATTTAATCCGTTTTAAAAAGAGCTTTGCCTACGCCTCTGAACACTTGCGTCCTTGCGGTTGGAATTACGCACGCGTTCTCCCCACCTTAGTCTATGGACAGGTACGTATAAGTATTTAGATTTTTTTTCTACCTATAGAATCTATGATCGTAAAGTGTGGTTTTGAAACGACTGCACATTAAATGTGCTTAATGCGATTTTTAAGTACTTCACAGGAGCCTGCAGTATATATACAAAGTTATTGTATAATCTCTTAATGCGCTATACGATGCTTAAATTATTCAGGACTGTTAATTATAAGTCCTTTAATGGCACGATGTTATAATTATAGTGCGCTTATTTTATCGTACAATTAATCATATAGGAGGAAACCCAAGAAACTCTTTAATAAGCAAATCAAATTTTGTAATAAATTTCGATAAAAACCTTTACATATTCGTTGCGTCAGATTTTCAGGATTATTTTGTAAACATGTGTGTATTTCAAAATTAACATTCTTTACTCTGTTTTCCTCGACGGAGATAAACGTCACGCCACGCCAATAAACGTTTCATATCTCATGAATAGATCTAAGAGGACAAGCATGCACTTTGCATTGACAACGTGCTCCTTTGGTAATCCGCCATACGACCATGTTAGTCTCACCTTATTGGATATGCGTGTGACGTCAGGGATGCGTCAGCGCGTAAAAGCGAATAACTCGAAAAGTCCGTGACATTTTACGCACTTTGTCTAGGACAGGATGAACTCGCGAGAGTAAAAATTCGCGTAAGGAATAATGTAATTATCCTTGACAGTAATGGGCCATTAAATTCTTCTTAATAGAAAATGGTAATTTCGTTTCTTCTTCATACATTCACGGTCGTTTGAACTGCCCGTCGATTCTACTAAGTTTCTCTACAAAAACAGATTGACTAATTGATACAACAGACTTCTTGATATACATAAATTCGAATGTGAAAATATTTTTCACGATTTCTTTCATAATTTCACCATGGGCGCCCATGAGGGGAGCAAGGAGAAGCATATGCCCTCCTGGATTTTAATTTTTTCAATTTAGAATGATTTTATGATTGACAACCAGATAATTTTTTGTTTAAAATTTATACAATTAAAAATAAAAATCTGCATAAATATTTCTTTAAAAAATATTATTTAAAAATACGTTCGTTTGGCACCCCTAAGTATATTTACACTCTGCCCCCCTTGAAAAAAGTTGTAAGGGCGCCTATGAACTTCACAACATTCGCGGAAGTCGTACAAAGAGATTTTTAGCGAATTTCTCACAAATTTGTCGAATACAGCGTTAATCTGCTCATTAAAAATTAATTTTCAAATCATTTATAAAGCCTTAAATAAATATGTGCCATTGTATTGTTTCAAAGGAAGAAATCCATGGCACACGCCTGCGTTTCTTCGAAGAACTACATCGACGAGGTTTCACTAACGTCTCATTAGCTCTGGCCGCTTCTGCAGCCCCGATTGCTGCGTAAACGTAATAACGCGGACGACGGGAGACTAAATTAGCGTTAATCGACAGTGGCGAGGCTCTCCGTCGTTAAATAGATCGAGATAAAGTGCGCGCGGGACGTTTGAATCGCCGGCCCGTCGCCGACGCGTGTCGCCGCGGTGATTTCAACGCGCGGCGAGACGCGCGAAAACCAAGCGCGATTTAAGCGAGTGCGGGCTAACAGCGGACGGCGACGCTGGACACGTGACCTCGCCAAGGACGTCGCCATTTTGGTTGAAAATGCGAAGCGGGCTCGTTCGATCGCGCTCGAATCCATTTTAGGACCGCGCGACACTGAGGATCTATCAGCGGGAACGGGTACCTTGGCTTTCACGCCAAATACAGTTTGAGGTCGAGACACGCGGCGACCGATCGCGCGGCCGATCGTTATCAGCGGGCGACGATCGCGGGAAAACGCCGCGATTCGAAATCGATAAACGCGCGTCTATCGAACGTCCCGAAAAGCGCCTCGTACGCTCGATCGCGCACTGGAAAGATTCTCATCGCTCCTGCCGCACGACTCGTTATGTAAGAGGCATGACAATGCCACTCGCGTAATATCCTCGGCGAGGAAAAGCCGTTCGCCGATGCGTCGGCCGATCCTTTCTCGGAAACGCGAAATGCACGCGAGTATCGGCGCCGCGCGTGAAAGAGAGATCGGAGCGTAGGACGTTAGAACGCAGTGAAATTTTTAGCTGAGGAAAAGATGGGAACGCGAGAGTATAAGGAGAACCGCCGATTGTTTACACTCACCCACACTCCGCGGTCCGCACGTTCGCGCTTGCTCCCGCGAGTTGTGTCCAGAGATCCTCGCGAAAATCGGCACGACGAGATCGGTTTTCGGCGAATTTGAGGAAACCGATACGTTTTTCCTCGGCGACAGCTTCCCGTATCGCGAAAAATTAATTTTTCGTCCCTGTTCCTTGGCGGAAAGGGACGATTCGAACGACGAGCGACCGCGAACGCGAACGAGCGCGTCCCTCACGACGCGCGGAACGAAAGTACTCGACGAGACTCGCGCCGCATGCTTTCGCGCCAGCGCTCGCGATACTGTCCGGCCGTCGAGTACTTTCTGACGGATCCACCTGGGGTACCTCAGGCTCGAGTCTAGCAGGTGAGGCGCCCCAGAATGCGTGGTCCGCCGCTACCGCCCGGAACACTCCTTCGACCAGCGGCCACACCAGAAAGACAAATATAGAATTCGGCGCATCATGTGACACCGAATATTACCGGATCCGTGAAACCTGGACCACTCTTCTTTCCCGAGGTTTCCTAAAAAGGAACGTCCCGGACGATGCGAGTTAAGTGGACCAGCTTGCCATCGAAAGCGCGAATAGCAACTGCGAGAGTTGTGGAATAGGAACAAACGCGTGACTGAATAATTCGTTACGAAGTTTCAGCGTACTCGTTACAATGTGTCCGATAAGTTTTTTAGAATTCCAAAGTGACCATATACACTGAGAAAAAGGAATGGTTGCAATTACCATAATTTATAGTTATTTTCAGCGCCAACAATATTTTTATAATTGTTTTAACCATGACTGGCAAAACATGATTGGCAAAACTATGCAAATAAAGTTATTATTACTAACAGTATAGCAGCATTGACAATAAAAAAGGACCTCTTAATCATAATTATTTTACTATGCAATTATAGAGTCATAAATACCAAACACTATTTTCTCAGTATAGACTGGCCACTTCGTACTTGAAGGAGTACGAAGGCAAAAATCTGAGATATCTCTTTGTTATATTAGCAACTATAATAAATTTCAAGTAGACCCGGATTTAATTACCCACTCATTATCGCATCATTATACAATGTCTCGGATGAAATTTTTTTTAGAACTTCAAAACGATTATAGAGACTGGCCATTTCGTACTTGAAGGAGTACGAAGGTAAGAATATGAGATATCTCTCTCTTTCTGTTATATTATTAACTATAATGGACTTCAAGTAGACCCGGATTTAATTACCCACTCATTACCGCATCGTTATATTACAAGAACTACTGCTCGAACACCAGCTGAGGAGATTTTCATGTGCACGAGAAGTTAAATTGGAGATCGTTAGAAGTGCATAAAAAATGTAGTCGTATTATCGCACGTACATCTGCGCTTTAGACTCTCATTGGCCTTGAATTGAGTTTTTATGGTTTGCCTATATAGCCAATCATTTTCCATTGACTGATTTTATTCGTTATTCCGAAAGAATTTCAATTGGAATTTCAATAATGCAAGCACACACTGTTAGATATTAAAGGATCAAATTTAAACCAGTTTCTTCATATTTTAATTCATATTTGGGGTTAAATCATATTTGGTTATTTTTAACTTTCACGTGTCAAAATTTCTTATT
>NJRQ01000239.1:298691-321836 GCA_003063805.1 Aphaenogaster ashmeadi | reverse complement strand
ATATATATATATATATATATATGGTAGAAAAAAACGAATCGCCATCTTGAAAATTGCGGGCGATTTATCACATACCGCATCTCGTGGATTAAGGGTCAAAGTTAAAAGATTAAATTTATATAAATCTTTTTAGATTCTTAAAGAAGTTAGACATTACAATTATATTGAACTTTGCACAGTTTGCTTCTACAACCTAATCCTATGCAATTTGCTATGGAAAACATCCGTCGCTTATTTGTGTTTACTAACGTCGCTAGTCGAAGTAACATATTCACTTTTTCTCTCACATCCCTATCACGAAATATTTGCAAGATGCATTTTATTTTCCGTCGATCCATCTGCTTAACTCTTTGAAGCATACATTTTTATAAGAATGTATATTTATAAGAAGATGTTTTGTGTGATATACATAACACACATGAGTCATCTCTTATTAAAGAATGACAAAAAAATATTTTGAATTTCTCTTTGATTGGTTTATTCTACATAAAGTAGTATAAATTTATTAAATCTCATCGTTATGTAACCAGGAACCAAATTGTCAAACTTTCAAAGAAACGATTTATTTTTCACTGTGTCTCAAAGAGTTAACACATTGCCGGCAGTGGTTTCGCAGTTCTTCGTTACCGAGGCCGAAAACGAGTACGTGATCCGGGCTAACAGCGCGATCATGAAATGCAAAATACCGAGCTTCGTGTCCGAGTTCGTCCAGGTGGATCAGTGGGTGGCCGACGACGGGACGATTTACACACCCGGACAGGAGTACGGTATGACGCCGGTCGATGCCGACGTAGTATGCGTTGTTATCCGCGGGGCAACTTCTTCTCCATTTTCTTATTTCCTCGTTATTCTCATTTCCCACCTTCAAACGAGCTCTCGTACTTTCTTCTCATTCCCAGGCAACCCGACAACTGTCGGTTGCAGTTCGTGGCTCGTGACGAGTTCCAACTTTTACTTTCGGATCTGTTATAGTCCAGGGTAATCGTATGCAACGAGAAAAAATCGCATTAGGAAACGTATTTAAGTTATGAGATAAACATTTGAAAGATATGTTGAAAATGAGTTTGAAGACGATAACAACTTCAACGGAAAAATACGATGGCTCTGTAGAATTTTAATGATCTTTCCCTGCAGTTTGAGTAGCGTCCGTCAAAGCGAAATAAAATTTTATATGATATATCATGACTTGTTCTGAGAAATCACGCGTTGCAGTGGTCCAGCAATTCTACGAGACGAGGGTCATCGACGAGTTTGTCTTACGCGGAAATACGGCAACCCTGAAGTGCCTCGTGCCCAGCTTTGTGGCGGATTTTGTAGATGTGATTGAGTGGCAGGCTGAAGATGGTTCCACGTATACCACGAATAGCCAGGAAGAAAGGGGTACTTATGTTGGTTGCACGAAACCACCATTATTGAAATAACGAAATAATATTTATAAATATTTCGACATATGTATTATTTCTAAATTTTTATTATATCGTAGTGATAAAATCTTATTTTTTGTAGATAAATTCTTTTTATCTCTGTATAAATTTTTTCTACGTCCTTAATGTTTGTCACAAGAAATCCATCTTTCGAAGATTAAGCATCTTGCAAATTAAATTACAATGCGTTCGTCTTAGATGGGTGGAGACGGTTCCAATGGAAAGGAGGGTTGGTGGTCGATGGAATGGAACGCGGGTTCTGTCCCGAAAAGTTTACCCTTTTCGATTCGACGATCGGTAAGGGTGAATAGAGGCAGAGCATGCGGCTGGCAGTGGTCTCGTTCGACGTGATCCTCGGATTAGGTTAAGCCGGATTAATCGGGTCGAGAGCGAATTAACGCCCGCGCGACCAGGCGATTTGATCCACTTTTAGTAAAGAGAAGAGGATCGTTAATGGGTTATTCCCGGCGACGTAATCGAATTTACTTTACGGCTGCGGTAGCCAACGCTCGAAGACATTGCAATATTAATTAATGAGAATGAAGATATATGGCGAGCATTAATATATTAAATCTCATCATCATACTTTCATATGGCAAATTATAATCTCGCTTCTATATCTATATAATTTTTCATTACGGAAATGAATATTACTTCCTAAAGCACATGTTACATATTTTAAAAGCTTCGTAATTAAATTTGTTTACTAACCGAATTTGTGATTTCTAATAGTAGAAATTAGGACGATATAAATCTCAGCAGAATTGGCACAAAACTCGATTAAGAGAGAGAAATGTTGTTTTAAATATTAATTTAGGGCGAAATATTTGTAAAACATGATGCAGTATATTGATTTCCTTCGATGCAATATTCACAAATCCCTGTAAGAAATTAAAAGGCGAGAACGCGGATTTGCTAATTTGCAATTGGATATAATAGAAGTCGGATTAACCGGATCGATGTCCACGTGCATCGGCCGTTGCTGAACTCGACAGAAGCATGACCGGAAACTGGCTGCCGCTGCAGCCAGTTTGCAGACAGCCAGACTCATTGGAATTTTAATCGGCGCGATCAAAGCGCCCCGGCAACACTCGGCAGCCTAGAACAATCGCCAAACTCTTGTTTTTTCTCGCTTCATTGCAGTGGTCGCCCAGTACTTTGAGGTTCAGGTTTACGATCAGTTCGCGATTCGCGGCAACGCGGCAATTTTCAAGTGTCAAGTTCCCTCATTCGTGGCCGACCACGTGGACGTGGTGGGATGGATCGATTCCAACGGCGGCAGTTACGTCGCCGACGCACAGTCATATGGTAGTAAAAACTGAAGGGATGCACGCTGCGCATTGTATCCTCCCTTTTAAGCTGGAAGATCACAAGTCTTGTCTAAATAAGGCGCAGATCACCGAATGAGAGAACTGGATCGTTCGACCAAGTTATTCGACATCTTGCATGCGCTTTCTACAATTTCCTCCTTTCCTCTTAATGATACCAACGTATCATGTTTGTTTGGTTTAAATGTGTGAAGTGTGTAAGGCGCATGCAATACGATTAGATATCATTCATATCGTTGCGATGCGCATCGATGTGCCACTTGTTTATTGAACGTGTATAACGAATCGTAATGTTGAACATCGATCGCGTCTATTTCAAGACCGGTCGTGCGACCAGTTCTCTTTGACAGGAACATATTCTTCAGCTGCCGCGAGACAGTAGAGTTTATTTTAATTCATAAAGAATGAGAAGAGATGTGACGTGAATAGGATTCTATATTATGATACAGTCTCACCGAACGGAATTTATCGAGTCATTGTAAACTGTCGTGATGATTATGTACAAGTTTGAGAATAACGTCTGGATCGTTCGTCGACTACTGTTTTTTTATTATAAATTCTGAAAAAATTTATTATGCATAATACACACTGAGAAAAAAAAGCTGTTGCTTCAATTAAAGTGTTATCACGGGGTGCCAAAAACATAAAGTAGTTCATTCAATTGTATTATTATTAGACCCAATGTCTGCATTTTTAAACCAATAATTCAATCATTGTTTTAATAATCCAAATATTGGGTCTATTAATAATACAATTGAATGAACTACTTATGTTTTTGGCACCCCGTGATAACACTTTAATTGAAGCAACAGTTTTTTTCTCAGTGCACAATTAATTATACGTTATACATAACATCGAAGTATTTTCGTGATTAAAGCGTGATTAATAAAATAATTAATTTGATCAATTAAGATACATCTGAAAATTGATATAAATTTTGCAATAATACCGAATGTCACAACTATCAAATGTTATTTGAAAATTGCGCATAAACTTTCATATTGAATACGTTAAAACGTGTAATACGATATTTTGTCGATTAACAACTTGTTTTCGAGTTAATACAATGGTACAATGTACAATATTTTCCGAGATTTAACTCTTTTCTTGGTATTGGAGATAACATAAAAATACTTTGAATTAATGGAACTAGCTTTTTTTCACGGCTCATAAATTCTACTAATTGTAAGATTTACTAGGAAATTACATAATAAACTGCGTTTACGTAAGCTGCATAAGCAAATACGAACAAGATGATATAAGCTTATATACAAGCACAAATATTTAGTAATTAATAATTATTAAATGATATTAATAATCAAATTGTTAACAACCGCAGGTAATGAAACAAATATTTCTATTTAATCATCAATTGCCTCATCTATCGCTATGAAATTAATACGTTAATTCCTATTCTCATTTTCTACGTACCACTGAAATCACAATCAATCGACGAACGATCGACACGTCCTGCCAAGTGGGAGATGTGCGCCTTATGGTAAAACCGGAAACCGGTGTCTGGTTGCAGTTGTCGGGCAGCGGTATGCAGTGAACGTGATGGACGAACACGTCCTTCGGGGGAACGCCGCAATTATCAAGTGTCACATACCGAGCTTCGTCGCCGAATTCGTCGAGGTTGACTCTTGGATCGAAGACGAGACCACTGATATATATCCTAGCGCCGATTACGGTACATGATGCGCAACATTTCATGTCATCTTCATTCTGCTCGAATATCGCGCGAATCTTTCGTTTCTACGACATTCGCAATTCACCAAATCGGCGCATCATGCGGAAACATACAGAGAAAACAAACGCCTGGAACGCAATAGGAATTATATTCTATTTTTGTGTATATTTGTGTTATTCCTTTGTCGAAGTTGTATAATTCGTGAGATAACAGAATATTTCAGTTTAGGGGCTGATTCTACGACAAGTTTTTCTTATGGTTTTTTGTTTTTTCTTCTTTCCAATATACTTTGTATTTTGGTTAAAAAAAACTGATGCATTTCCTTCGCATTATCTGTTCTATAAGAGCGATGCATTTCGAGCGTTCGGGAAACGCAGAATTACAGTGCTCGGTAAGCTATTAGTATGCGGCAATGTAGCTCAAGGATTCTCTCATGAGTCGTTCGACTCGGTAATGATCCGTTTGATGATCGCTTTCGTATTCGAGCAAAAATTATCCTCGGCTCGACCGTGACAAATAAAAACGCGCTGGTTTTAGTCATGAGATCCGTAGCAAGTACATACGTACGCAGTGACGATGATGGCTACGATCCACTTGATGCTACAAATGCTTCGAAACATTTTCTGATTGGTCAATTAGTAAAATTCTTTCTTCTGATTTGTCAAGCAAATGCTTCGAAGCATTTGTAGCGTCAAGTGGACTGCACCCGGTTTTACACAAATTTTGACACGTGGGAGGGAGAAAGAGAATGGCAGGGAAAGGGAATAAACTTTTTCGTCAACACGAATTTATAGTTGTGAAAGTGAAATAATAAAAATACCAATCCAGGTCGTTTAAATCGTTCCATCGGCCTCCGCTCTATCGACCAAGTACCGTTTGAACCGATATCGTATCACGATACGCGTGCAAAACGCAAGATATACGCGTTTTCTTGTTTTAATGGGATGCCCCTCGTTTCGAAAGTACCGTGCGATATGGGATTTTACGTGGAAATTTGTACGACGTTGACTGCCGCTGCTCGCGCTGTTCCAGACCTCTCTTCCCCCTTTCCAACGATTTTTTTTCGGTCGTTCGATCGGCCCATCCGTCTCTTCTCACCTGTATCCTCCTCTCTGTGTGATAGTAGCTAAATGGATACCGCTTGTATGTGATCGCATGAAACTAGTTCGCCTATCCAGGAAGTCTCGTTTGTCGATGAGATTCGACCGCAAAAGTGATCAGATTCGTTAAAGGCGTTGAAACTGTAGTTTCAACCATAGTGGAGATTAACTTTAACGAGCAAAATGGATTAACAGGGAATTTGTTATATCCCATTTGTTAAGATAGTCTGTGTCAATTATTGTATATAGACATTTAATAGAATTAGTTTAACTGTTTTCTAACCGATTAAACCTGCGGTTTAATCGGTTCATTTATGTTTATAGTATTAATAATTGCTGCAGATTTTGTACTTAGAATTACTAAATGTCACACCTTTTGTTCTCTTATCATAAACACAAAGAATGTATAGATTTTCTGGATGCTTCAACGAGGGAAACGTTGCGCGCCATACATTTACATTTGCAAAGAGATGAAGACGTGATTCCGCATAATATCTTTCCTATGAGTCTGTACGACGGACGTGGGCGCGAGATTCCCTTGCTGTTGTTTGGCGAACGTGCTTTGATTCCGCAAAGAATTCGCCGAATCGTTGAAGCGGGAAATTGACGAAGGGTCCGTGTCCATTCGGCGTTCGGCGAATTCGTATACGAAGAATACTGCATGTATATTAAGCAAGACAGCATTGTGCTCGAACTCTCGTAATTTTACGTTACTGTCATTCGAGCATCGTGCAATTAAGTCGGGATAATCGATTTCCCCTTGATATTAACAATATACGTGTGCTCGTAATTAATTATTAGTGACATGCTCGTAACTAATCAATTAGTAGTAATATCACGCGACATCAAATAATACAATAATCAATCGATCGATTATCCTGACCTAGTCACGTAACCGAGACTAATGCGCAATGACTAACACGTACAATTCTGGACGGGTTTAGATGGAAAATACTTGGTACTGCCATCCGGAGAGCTGCACATCAGGGACGTCGGACCCGAAGACGGATACAAGACTTACCAATGCCGCACGAAGCACAGACTCACCGGCGAAACTAGGCTATCCGCGACGAAGGGACGTCTCGTCATTACTGGTGAGTCAAAATGCAAAAGTGTCTCGTTTCTTTTATATGGAAATCACGATTCTGATTCAGCACCGCTCTCTTTAAAAACATTTCTCGATCATCCTTCAATATATGCGGAGGGATACAGTTTCACTTCATCAACGTCTCGCATCTGTTTTTCGAAAGAAATCAGAATCGTATTTCTAGTTTCGGACCCTGGATACCACAGTTTACACTTTCAATTTTGCGGATTAATACAGTTATTTGCGGCGTTTGTTTACATAACCATGCACATTACAATTATGGAAGGTAATTAATTATGAAATTACTATTGTGTAATAATTCGTTTGTCTACCGAGTTAACTATAAATTAATCGAATTAAATATAAATTTAATATTATAATAAATATAAAATATTTTTTCTCTTTGTTTCGTTTTAAATATATCACTTTATATATTTCTTTCGATTTATCATAAATTTCGAAACGTTAATTTTTTAATGCCGTCATTACAAGCTATCTATTCCATTGCGAGGTGTCTGGGTTCGGAACTATTATCCAAAAGATAATTGATTTTCCATAACAGAAGTAAATATACGCAAAATTGGCAATTACTGTATAATTTTTTAAGTTAATTTCTAAATTACTTCCATTGTTGTTCAAGATATTTTCATATTTCTGGAAAATCAGTTGTCTCTTCGGGTTTATAATCACGTTTGATGAACGTGCAATCGTTTGCGCCAACGAGCTTGATCGACTCCCACTCGGTCCCTTTGAAAACGCGAAAGGTCAATTATTAAGGGAAGCCATTCGATATTTTTATATCATCCTTCGAACTTCTCGTCTTAGGAAAAGTCGAAACGCATGTCCGGCATTTAGCGCGATCAAGCTCGGGGGTGGACCTGAATGCTGGGACAGGGTACCCCTGCGGGCACGCGCCACCGCCCGCCCAAAACTCGACTCTTGACATGATCGGTTTCGAGAGGAATTGTCCAAAGAAAGACAAAATGAAAAGTAGAAAATGAAAGAAAGAAAGAAATGACTTGTGCGAAATTCTTACGACGCTTTGCGGCGCCTTCCGCGATCTCCGGGCTCTGTCCTTCGCTCTCGCGTGGTAAGTTTACGGAACATGTTCTTTCAGCCAAGAACCTTCACCGTGTGGATGCTGCGCATAGTTCAATAGACGTGGCACTCAACGCAGCTGAACTCCGTTCTGTGCTGTGAATTAGACAGAATCGATCGCATCTTTGTTCGCTCTTACAGTAAATTAGCAGGGATATTCGAGCCGTTAAGTGCGACAACGATACTAGCCATATTTCCCTCATTTTGAAAAGAAAGAAATATTCTTTTTTACTCATGTACTATTTTATTCATTTTTATGAAAAAATGAAGTTTTATATCAAGCCAAAATAACACATCAAATTGCTTCATAGAATGATTTGATTTTCCATCGTTTTTATTCGTGGCTTGTATCATTACTTCACTCAATGGCTTATATTATCGCGTAATTTGGAATAGTCGACAGTCAAGAAATCCTCTTTGATATACTCCGACGGATTCACCGCGTTACAACGCGACATTGAGCGTGAAACTACTTTCGTTTCGCTATCGCTTTCGTTTCGCGCAGCCGTTGAGTATCACACTGATCGGCAGGATGACACCGATAAACGAATCGCTTTGTCCGTACGAAGAGTGGCGCAATAGCGCGTAGGCAATGCTGTCGAGTCACGTTGACGCGATGCAATAATCTAGGGGCTAACTAGAGCAAGATGCAATGTAGCCATAATAACGATGATTGGCGACACGAGCAGGGGGCTTGGCAAGTATACGGCTCTACTGACTTTTCGTTATGCAGAACCGGTGGGGAGTGTACGACCAAAGTTTCCTACGATGGACAACATAAACGGACTTTCCGTGGGCTTGGAAGGCAATATACCGCTTCTGTGCCCTGCGCAAGGATTCCCAGTACCATCTCATAGGTACGACACTCTTGATAGGAGCACAGATTAACTTATGATTGGAAACTATTAAACGAACATAAAGCAGGTTGCATCAATGTAGCTTAAGGGGACCAGATAGGTTTCGACGGCCGAAAACTGCGTGAGATTCAAATGACGGTTGTGGACGAACGAATAAACATACACAAATTTTCTTTTTTGCAAGTTTTTTATGCATTCTTGATAAACAAAATTAGCTTTGAAACTTCCAAAAATATTAATAATTAAAGGAGATATTTATATTTATATTTGAAGGCAACCGCGCGACTCGCGCACTGCTTTCTTCTTGGCGCGATTCCGGGTGAACGAGTTGGAGTTTTTTTATTTTCTTAGCGCCATTTTGTTGGTAAGATCCCCCTCTATAGACTGAACCTAAATTCTGTTTAAAAAAACATCAAAATTATATATAGTAAAAAACCAAAAACTTCGAAAAATTCAAGTTATTTATTGTTAAAACGGTTTTAAAAAATAAATTTTCATATGCAGACATAGGTTCAGTTTATGTAATACGTGTTTATCTTTAATTTAAAAAAAAATCAAATCGATATCTTCAGCCGTTCTCGAGTTATCGCGGCAAAACTAGCGGAAAATGCTGTTTTGAGACAAACGCGGTTAAAGTTTGGGTACAGGATTACGGCTAGAAAATTGATACTTACGAAGCTCAAAAATTGCCCATGTTATAAAATGACTTCTGGAGGTCATCTTCCATCTGAGCAGCAATCGCGCGTCCCCACAAGTTTGACTAATAGAAACACGAGGGAAGAGCGACACAAAGACACAAAGGCGTGCCGCTACCTGATGCACGGCTTCACATTTTTGGCTCTCTTGAACTCAATTTTGCGAATATCGAAGTTTTTCTTGCGCCAAAATGTTCTTAAAAGAATATACTAACCGATTATGTAAAAAACAAAAAAATCGACTTTTTCGAAATTTCAAACCTATCTGGTCCCCTTAACGATGATGATGAATTACTTTACTTTATCTGCTAAATTATAACTCGGACAATAATTTATAAATACAGGGAATGAAGTTGTGAAGAAAATAGCAAAGGCAATTAGTGAAAATAGCAGGTGCAAATTATTAGTTGTATTGGTAGTTGTTTAGGGACGACAGAATTATATTGTATTAGGGAGGACAAGAGATTAGTATCTATTTTGTTGTTAGCTAATATTTAAATATGTTTATTTCGATTACAATTAGACAGTCTTTCATTGCTATTTATTATAAAATCAAATGGTTTATTTAAATAATATACGGGCATCAAGCTAAAAATTATCTTAGAGAGAAATAACAAAATCTCTATAATTAGATACGGGTCTCAACTTATATCAGACAATCTCAAATATTATGGTTACGATATAGGTATTATTATTTGGCAATCATGTTTCATGCTATCGTGTATGTGTATGTGTGCACAGGGGTTCCCCGTTCCTTCTCATTGATCTAGTTAAAGCATCTAGTGTCATCAATCTTGAAGACACTTACATAAATTCGTACACAATCACGACATCGAGTCAATTTATCGTCTATCTTTCCGCAAGGACGACTCTTGCTTCGTATCAAAATTGCAAGCGAGTCCAAAGAAATCCAGAAATAGAAACGGCGTGCTTTTTAGAGCCGGTGGGCAGTGTGCGCCCAAAGATTCCGTCGACGGACGACGTGCGCGGTTTCCGGACGTTCGTTGGAGACTCCCCGGCTCTGATGTGCCCGGCACAGGGGTTCCCCGTTCCCCTGTACAGGTAGAGACCACAACATCGCCGTCACGAGCGAACGCGAATCCTTCGGGATGACCGTTCGTCGCGGGCGCAAGTCCCCAATTATAAACGATATGATCAGAGCCGATCGGCAGCGTGAGGCCCAAGTTCCCGACAATCGATGACTCCAGGAGTTTCCGCACGACGAAGGACGGCTCGGTCACGTTGCTGTGCCCCGCTCAGGGGTCCCCTGTCCCCCTGTACAAGTAAGTCGCGCTACGCGAAAGTCGCTATGTATTTTTCTTTCTTTCTCTCTTCTCGGGTCTTGTAACCCATCGCAGAGCCTGTGGGAAGCGTACGTCCGAAGTTCCCCAGCGTCAGCAATATAAATGGCCTCATCACATCCATGAACGGAACTTTGCCGCTCCTGTGCCCCGCACAGGGCTTCCCGGTCCCGTCATATAGGTATTACATCGTCAAGTGCCTTGATGTCACTCCGGTCTTAAAGCGAGCCTTACGATGGTTCTCCATTAAGGAATTGCGATTAAATATTCTGTACTTGCGGTGAAGCCGCAATGGTAATTAGCAATGACGGTATATCTGGCATCGCGGTCCTCTTATTTCATATAACACCGTTCTCTAATTAGCGATATGGCTTCAATTTAATATGCGTTCTAACGCAAAATTCTGTTAACAAATTATGTTAACAGTTTTATATTTCTGTTTTAATATTTTTTCTTTGTTCATGTTATTATATTTTATTATAATATTATTAGAGAGAAATTCTCTCTTTGTAATACTTTTTGGTTAAATATTAAAGAAAACCTACATTGGTACTTGCATTATGTACACAGATTCATGCAGTGTCAAAATGCAAAATCGCGTTACGTTGTTCCTTTCGCGAAAATTTGGAAGATATAGATTTATTAGCTTCAGGGGTTCCCCGTCCTTCTGCACATATACGTTATTCCAATTGATGGTAATATATACACAGTGTATGTACGGTTCAATAATGTTTAGAGCCCGTTGGCAGCGTGAAACCGAAATTCCCAACGATAGACGACATCAGAGGATTTAGCATGATCAAAGGTGGATCCGCCACTTTATTGTGTCCCGTTCAAGGGTTCCCTGTCCCGATTCAAAAGTAAGTCGAAATTCACGAAGATGTTTCGCGCGTCTCATTGCCGTCTTCACAATTATTCCTCTTCTCTCCCGGGCTGCGACTGGCAGAGCCCGTAGCGAGCGCACGTCCGAAACTTTCGAGTACCATCAACTTGATTGGACTCGTGACGAAGACCAGCGGGAGCTTGCCACTTTTTTGTCCTGCGCAAGGATTTCCACTTCCATCTTATAGGTAGGGCTGATCATTAAAACGATGATTTAAATACGATGACAAAAAATCGATAAACTTTCATATATATATATATATAATAGTTTTACAAATTTCTACATTTTTATAATGATGAATTACAAGACTCTAGAAAATTAGATAATTCTTACGATAATTCCTGATGATATTTTATATTATATTAAGAAATATTTTGAATCATGATACGGAAATATACACAAATATCTGGTTAGATCATAAATTTCGACTTGATTATCACTTCAATGAGTTCAAAGGGTTCCCTGTCCCCTGGCATACATAAGTGGATCATTGTAACGTTGTCAGCGTTTCTGACACGTTTCCTTCCACGCCTGTGATCTTTTTGTAGAACCTGTGGGGAGCGTACGTCCAAAGTTTCCGACAATGGATAATTCGCGTGGATTTATCTCGAATCAGAGAGACTCTTTGACTCTACTCTGTCCTGCTCAAGGGTTTCCCGTACCATCGCATAGGTGGGACAAGGTTATATCACAGAAAATTTAGATTTTGAAAATAAAGATTAATATTGTGTATCGCGGGAAGTGACAGAAAGAACACGAGCGCTCGTATAATCAAATTTGATTATTTTTTGAAATTGCAAACATTTTTTAAACGCAGATTAAAAGAACCTATTTTTTCTCTTATCACAAAAAATCTTTCTTTATTGTTTTGAAAATATGTCCATAATTTTTTAAAATAATACATATTTATCTCGTAATAATATACAATTATTAATACGCCCTGTCTCAGCAATTCTATAACGATTTTTTGCAGAGAAATAAAATTCCATTAGTTTAAGTTATCGCATTATCGTCGCGACTGTCGCGATTGTAGATTCGCGTTGTACGCTCGTGCTTTCTCTTTCGCTTTCTTGTAGAACCAGTCGCCAGCACAAAACCGAAATTTCCGATGACAGAGAACTCGCGTACGTACACAGTTCACTGCGATCGGCCGCTGACTCTCATGTGTCCGGCACAGGCCTTCCCCGTTCCAGCTTTCAGGTATACAAAGCGCCCATGTCATAAGAAAGCGAATGCGTACTATAGAGCGACTATATTCCGGTTGGTGTACGACGGCAATGCGGAATAATGTAGAAAAGACGAGGAAGAAAATTGCGGACGGATGGACGATGTGAACGCACTGTTCTCACTCTTCTCTTTTGATCTTTCAATATCTATACGAATCAACAGATCAATTTCCGGTCGATTATCATACGCGAAACATTTAAAACATAATACATAAAATGTAGTTTGTCTATAAATTTACTTTATAAATTGCATTAGATTTTTCTCTAATAATTAATAAATTTTATTTTTATTAACATATATGTCGTTAATAAAAAGAAGTCAGTTATATACAAATTATAATATATTACTCATATAGTATATATGTTGGGGTTCATTAGCTATTATGTTCTAATTTCGTACACACGATTGGTAGTGTAAGTAAAAGAGAGCAAATATTGTGTTTCTTTGGCATCTTCGAACTTTCGTAGAACCAGTCGCAAGCGCTCGTCCGAAATTTCCGTCGCTGGCGGACTCGCAGACATTCAAAGTATACCTAGGCGGTGCGATGACGTTACTGTGTCCTGCTCAAGGGTTCCCCGTCCCATCGTACAGGTAAAGACTTCTCTTTTCTTCCGCAAAAAAATGATCTTTTTCATCAGAACCGGCGTCCAGCTCGCGGCCGCAATTGTCCGGCTCGAGTGATCTTCAGCGATTTAGCGTTTCTTCGCAAAGAGGCGTTACTCTTCTTTGTCCTGCTCAAGGATTTCCAGTACCTTTCTATAGGTAGGCACATCCGTCGATTATTTTCGAATTTAAGAAATAAAAAATTTATATACTTTTCACGTTCTGTCTCTCTCAGCATTCTACAACACTGTTATTTCGTCAGGTAATCAACTCCTAAATTACTTGACGTAATTTCATATGATTTTTCTTAGACCTTTTTATTCTTCGTAATTACAAAGTTTTGAAATGTTATTTCTACTTCTACAGTAGATTAATTCCCATTTGCGCTCACTCAACATAAAATGTTCATCGTTGTTGGCGAAGGGGGCGAACCCTATTCCAGCATAGTTAGAGTAATCTGGCGCCGCCAGCTTTGTGCATATCGGACTGTCTAGCGTTCTGTTTTTAGAACCCGCGTCGAGCACCAAGCCTCAGTTTCCATCTGTAAACGACGTTGGGCTACGCGTTACAAAAGGCGTGGGCTTTACGTTGTTATGCCCGGCTCAAGCGTTTCCGGTTGCCACGTATAGGTAGGTTGATGTATTGGTCGATCTCTCGCTATTGTCGTGGAGAGAGGAGAATCCGACGGAGAATATCTGAGAGCTTCTTCTCTCTGGGGATGGCTACTCTGTCCCAGTATCGATTTCTTGCGAATAAAATGAGATTTGCGATTAATCTCAGTTTTCATTTTGTTTGCGACAAAAGTTTTAATGAATTCTTGAACTCGTAATGGCCTAATATGTATTATAATTTATATTTAATATTATAAATTCATTATGTAACATTTTCGAGATGAAAACATCGTCGAGTTTTGAATTCAATTCTATCCATTTTAATAATACGATGTATGTATCAATGCATCGAGACTTTGCATTTGACTAGAAGTTTGATTTGTAGAACCGGTCGGCTTCGCAAAGCCCAAGTTCTCCACTATCGATAAAAGCCGTACGTTCGAGATCGCGGAAGTCCAAGGTCTGACACTGCAATGTCCCGCCCAGGCGTATCCCGTCCCAATCTTCAAGTAAGTTCGCGGATGTAAAGTGCGCGGGGATCATCGATTTCCTACGGTCGAACGATTCGGTATTTGCTTTGTATTTCTGGTTATGTAGAACCGTTGTCGAGCTCGAAACCAAAATTAACGGCGTTGGACGTGAAATCGACGAATCCGAATGCGATATTGGGCTCCATCGCGACTCTCTTGTGCCCCGTTCAAGGGTTTCCCGTGCCAGCATTCAGGTAAATTGCTCTTTAACTTCATATTCGTCAGGGCTATCCTCGCCATCTGTTTTGGGGTGGTCTTTGATTGCGCCAGAGGTGGGTGAAGTCATCGAGGACACGTCATGGCAGGTGATTATCTTTCCCCAATGTTTCACGACGGTTGCTGAGCACTGAATAGTCGATACAGCGCGTTTGATTGTTAGTATGGAGTTACCTTGTCCTGGTATAAGGTTTCTTAGGAGTTAAGAAGGATAAAATGAGATATTGCAATAAATTAAGAATTTAGGAATTATCAGTTTAGCACAAGAAATAATATTTTGTTAACTCATAATTTTCTATGATAGATACTGATAGATATTGCAATTATTTGTCTTAAACGAATGGATAGAAATGTTGAATAACTTCGACTTCATGATAATCATAACGATTACTGACGTTCCACAAATCTGGTTCTTCTTTTGTAGAACCGGTTGCCAGTACGAAACCAAAATTTCCAATGACAGAAAATTCTCGCACTTATACAACGTACACGGTGCAACGTGAGCAACCTCTAACTTTACCATGTCCAGCTCAAGCTTTTCCAGTACCGAATTACAGGTATATCGAATACATAAAGATTGTCTGAATACGTATATTAATTGGTTGATGCGCGGTTACGGTGCAGAAAGTGATTGAGTAAACACGAGAGAAAGTGGACATTAAAGGGCAGCAATCGATTTTTCCTTCCGGCTTAATCGCGTCCTTGTTATTCAAATTACATTCAGATCCCGCTTAATTCCTGCCTGTCCTCGGGTTTCCTTCAGCACAGAAATTTAATAACCATCATTTTCTATCTTTATTCACACACACACACAAGGCTAATCAATATTTCAAATATATGTAGAGAATTGCGTGTAATATAAATATTTGAAATATAAAGTGCTGTTTCGCGTTTCTAGTATCTCGAATAAAATTTTCAAGAGAATAAAAATGTTTATACTTTTTATATATTATTTAAAGAATAAATACATTTTTAGAGAGAATATTTTACGCTCTTCTTGTATTTGAAATGCAATTTTGTGATATTTGATCCAACCTTGCTTCTGGTTTTTTTACGGGATACCCAGTCCTAGCGTTTAGAACGTATCATGTAATATCGATATGCGTGACGGTCTAACATGTTCTCAATGTAGAACCCGTGTCCAGCGCGAAACCAAAGTTTACGAATGCTGACATAAAAGTGGTGAGGCCGACGCCAAGTTCCACTGCGGTGTCGATGACTTGCCCCGCTCAAGGGTTCCCTGTTCCCATTACACGGTCAGTACCAGTCTTCGTGCTTAACAATGCTTATTCTCGTCCTCGTGCACCTCTTAGAACCGACGTCGAGCGCGAAACCCAAATTGCCGAGTGTGCGTAAAGTTGAATTCATGGAAGCTAGGGGGCATGGTGCAGTAAATCTGATGTGTCCGGTACAAGGTTACCCTGTTCCAATTTCAAGGTGAGATATGGATATATTCTGCCAGCGTTTTTCACTATTATATTAAAATAATTGGCATTTTAACTGTGCATTCAACGTTGAATTTCCGATTTATAATAACTTTTATTTATGAAAAATGTCTCCGACTTCTTAATTATCTAATTGATAATTCTCTGCTGACGATATCGTGAGTTACCGCGTAAAAATGATCGTTTCCGTCACATTATTTCTCGTAGAACCGGTCGGATTTAAATCACCGATTTTCTCCACCGATGACACTCTTAGAGCCTACCCTAGACGTATGGGTACGGACGTGGTGCTTGCCTGCAATGCTCAGGGATTTCCCATTCCAATCGCCAGGTAATCTTCCATAAGAGGATCTTACGCGTAGATCCCATTTTCATCGATTTCAGAACCGATAGGCGCCAGATCGCCTAGATTAACGTCGGACGATTTAAGTCGTACGATTGGAAGACACGAAGGACAACCCATTAGTATTTTCTGTGCTGCCCAGGGAAGCCCTGTGCCGACTACTAGGTAACAGCTTTTAGATTCATAGTTGACAAAAGTTGACTTTGTAAAAAGAAAAACGTTTCGTATCGATGTGGATGAGATTCAGAAGCAGAATCAATTTATGTCGATCGACCAAGGTCGAGCTTCGTTTTCGAGGGGAAACCCTGTTCCCGCGCAATGTGTAGGTGTGTAAAAAGATAGCTTTTTATATAAATTAACATTCTTTAGAACCCGTCGGAAGCAAAGCACCCGCCTTCGCAGGTGATGCAAAGTTATCTCTCCTGGTGCGAAAAGCAAATATGGACGTTAGTCTGCCTTGTAATGCTCAGGGTCATCCTCCTCCAATATCTAGGTACGAGATTATTACAGCATTATTAATTAATAAGGATACAAGGGAGTGTTATCAAAGCAATAGTACTATTTTTATTCTTAATTGAAGAAAGCTGCTAGATTCTATTTTATAAGAGAGCTTTTCGATTGAAAAACGAACTTAATAATACGTAAGGCACAATAATTCGTTATTGGCACAAGGGGAAGCCCTGTCCCCGCGTCAAATATACGAGCGAAAATTAGATTCATAGTAATGGCAAGTCGATATTCTTTAGAGCCTGTCGGAAGCAAGGCGCCCGCCTTTGCTGGTGAAGCAAAGATATCTTTATTGGCACGGAAAGCGAATGCAGAAGTCAGTCTTCCGTGCAATGCCCAAGGCCATCCCCCTCCCGTGTCTAGGTACGACATTTAATAAGGATTCAAGTAACATCGATCTCTCAAAGCGATAATAACTTCATTTCATAAGCAGTTTTTATTCGGCTGTGAAAACTATTCTACGAATATTAGAATCCAGAAATTATTTTAGAAACATTTAAAACATATATATATATATATATATATATATATATATATATATATATATATACATACGCGCAAATTATACGTACATATCAAAATGTCTTGTAAATATCTTTAGTACTTTTATATGTTTATCGCAATATTACATTTATTTATATTTTATTACATAAAGCGGAAGAAGCTCGATTGATTTTTCTTTCACATCTCTCACGGAACAATCGCTATAAAAAGTCAACGAGGGGAACTCTGTCCGAGGGTTCAGTTATACAATAAAGCATACACATTTTTCGTGATGCCTTTTATTCTCTCATTTAGAGCCAATGGGGAGCAAAGCGCCCACATTTATCGGAGACGTAAAAACGTTCTCCTTCGTTCGTAACCGCGGGTTGGAAGTGAGCATGCTATGTAACGCGCAGGGGCATCCTATTCCTATAACCAGGTACCAGATAATTGCATTGTCATTAACCATTTCAAATCATGTAATATGTGCTTTCGCAGTTTAACATCTTTGTAATACTATTAGTAGTAATATGTGGGGATTCCCAGTCTGACTATTCGGGTTTCCTTGCTTTTGAAATTTGTTGGAATCTGATATAGTCATGCGATGATTGCTTCATGCCCCTCGATGTAATTAGAACCAGTCGCCACAAAGAAGCCGAAGTTCTCGAGTGAATCAAAGCTGGCTTGGTACGATCGCATTCGAGGAGACAATCTGACCCTGTTGTGTCCCGCGCAGGGGTTCCCAGTTCCCACGTATAGGTACATGCGCAAGTACTCTAAAGGCATAAATAGAGCAGTAGGTGATTGTCATAGCATGCAAGGAGAGTCTCACTTCATTCTCTATCGTATAATTAGAACCAGTCGCCACGAAGAAGCCGAAATTTTCGAGCGACGCAAAGTTTGCCGGATACGAACGCGTTCGAGGGGACGATCTGACTCTGCTGTGTCCCGCGCAGGGGTTCCCAGTTCCCGCGTATAGGTACATATGCAAGAGCCGTTTAAAGCTGTAAATAGAGCAATAGAGAATTCTTACAGCATGCGCAGAGTTTCATTTTATTTTTCGTCACCTAATCAGAACCAGTCGCCACGAAGAAGCCGAAATTCTCGAGCGACGCAAAAAAGGCCTGGTACGATCGCGTTCGTGGAGACGATCTGACTCTGTTTTGTCCCGCGCAGGGGTTCCCAGTTCCAACTTATAGGTACATGCACGCAAGTACCTAAACCGTAGATAGAGCAATGGGTGATTCTCGCAGCATGCGAGGAGAGTTTCACTTTCCTGCCTGTCATGTAATTAGAACCGGTCGCCACGAAGAAGCCAAAGTTCTCGAACGATGCAAAGCTAGCTTGGTACCATCGTATTCGAGGAGACGATCTGACCCTGTTTTGTCCCGCGCAGGGGTTCCCAGTTCCAACGTATAGGTACATGCACACGAGTACTAAAGCCGTAGACCGAGCAATAAGTGATGCTCATATAGCATGATCGTGTCTGTCTATAAATTGTCAGAGCCAGTGGGAAGCAAAGCGCCGACGTTGACGGGCACTTTGAAAGGAGGTTGGATGAATAGCAAAGCTGCTTCCAGCGTTGTACAATTTTGCCCTGCGCAGGGCTATCCGGTACCTTCGTTTAGGTAAATTCACGCATCTGTGTTTCTTTTAATTTTTTAAGAACTATAGATATTTTCTATTTTAATTTTTAGCGATCTTATTTTCCATCAAACACGTTGTCTAAACGCATTGCGTTTGTATCAATCTTTCAATTGTGAGTTATCTTATCGATTATTCTAAAATTAACACGAGTCACGTGGCTTGGTTTCATTGATTTCGTACTACTCTATTAGTCGAAGAAGGGTCCCCTGTCCCTTTAGGGATAAAAGACGATTCTGTTATTGTTTACCGCATGTCTCTTTATACATTAGAACCTGTGGGCAGCAAGGCGCCTGCATTTACGGGTGATGTGAAAGGTGTATGGATGGAAAAGACCAGAGCATCTAGTGTCGTATTACCATGTCCAGCACAGGCATATCCCGTGCCTTCCTTTAGGTACAGCTTATATATATATATATATATCTTATAAAAAAAACAACAAATTGCTTTTCACGGTTAGAACTGGAGATCGTGAACGATTATGCGAATCAAGCACAAGTTATTGCTTCCTCGATTCACATTTTATCTTTACGCGCCGTTTTCTGCTTCGATTTTCCGCTCCGTTTCTCACTAGCGAAGGGGTCTCCTGTTCCATCGGAAAGGTTACATAAAAACACGACGAGCGTTCGCGTCGAGTAAAAATATCAGCTTGCTGAGCAATCGTTGCATAAATGATTAGAGCCAGTCGGAAGCAAAGCGCCAGCGGTAACCGGCATCGTGAAGGGTGTGTTGATGGAGATTGGAGCGCGGTCCGCTGTCGTATTATTTTGTCCGGCGCAAGGCTATCCTGTACCCTCCTTTAGGTAATGGCATAGAACGTAATTAGATCCGATAAAATCGGTGTTAATTTAGGTTAAACTTTAGGTTAAACTTTAATTAAGGCTCTTCAAGATTTATTTACATTAAGCTGAAGTAAAGATTATTTTCTTTTCATTTTATTATTTTTGGATTTATTTGGATTTGGATTTTATTATTTTTGGATTTGCTTTAATTTATTATTTATGATGATAAACGCACGTATTGATTTTTCTAAATCCAAATAAAACTAATTGAGCTCGAATAGTATGTACAATTAATTTTATAAAGTCCGAGTTGGTTTATCATGCATGTTTGTAATCGTTAGAACCGATTGGAACTAAAGCCCCGGCTCTCAGCGAGTTAAGAGCTGGATGGTTGAAGAAAAGAGCGAACTCCAACACCGTATTGTCGTGCCCGGCGCAGGGATATCCTGTACCCTCCTTTAGGTAATGACACAAAACAGGAAGGACATAATTAGATCTGATACGTCCTGCAAGACTTATATCTCTCAATCTAATTGAGAGTAAATCGATTACTCTTTGTTTTACTACCCTCGGATTTTTTGGATTTGCTTTAATTTATTTTTCTTGACAATAGACAAGCATTGATTTGTTGCTTTAATCCGGAAAGATTAATCTTTAGCTTGAGTAATATATATAATTAATTTTATAAAGTCCAAATTAGTTGATCGCATGAACGTTTATAATCGTCAGAGCCGATCGGAACTAAAGCCCCGGCTCTCACGAACGAGATAAGAGGGGGATGGCTGAAGAAGAGAGCGGGTTCAAGCGCAGTATTACCATGTCCGGCGCAGGGATATCCTGTACCCTCCTTTAGGTAAAGTTACCGCAGTTAATGAACACGTGTTGCGTGCCGCTTTTTCTGATTTCTCGATGGCTTTTGTCCGCCAGAACCGGTTGGCAGCAAAGCGCCAGCATTGACCGGTGATTTGAAGGGTGGATGGAAGGAAAGAATGGCGGGCTTCACGGTTATATTGTTCTGTCCAGCTCAGGGCCACCCTGTGCCCAGTTTTAGGTAAACTTCTTTAATATAGGAATAAACATGCAACTTTTCTTGAAAAAAACGGGAAAGTTTTTTTCTGGAAAAAAGATAATAAAAAAAATTTTTTTTGATGAATGAACCTTTTCCGTTATCTCCGATTTGGTTGAAACACTTTCGTTTTCTGAATCGTCAGAGCCGATCGGAAGTAAAGCACCGGCGCTGATCGGCGAAATGAAACGCGGGTGGAAAGAGACGATCGCGAGATCCAGCGTGGTATTGACGTGCCCGGGTCAGGGCCACCCTGTGCCCAGTTTTAGGTAACGATATTCTCGCGCGATCCCTTTTTCTGAGCGATTAAAATGTACTGTAGAACCGGTCGGCACAAAAGCGCCCTCGATTTTGGGGGAGAAGGGCAGTCTGATGGAAAGGCGCACCGATACACACATCGTGATTCTCTGCCAAGGGCAAGCTTACCCTGTGCCAGCGTTCAGGTAAATCACGTATGAGCGAATTGTATCTGTCTCTTATACACATCTAGATGTGTATAAGAGACAGAGCTTACCCTGTGCCAGCGTTCAGGTAAATCACGTATGAGCGAATTGTATCGATTGGAATCATTCTTTTCTTAATCGCGTCAGCAACGGTATCCATTTAGTCGGGAATAAATCGATACCTTAGAATACTTTGTTTATTTCTCTAACATGTTCATACAACAAAGATCTGTAATGTCTATTTGCGTAAAGAGCCAGTAGGCAGTAAGGCGCCCTCCGTCACGGGTGATGCGAAACGATGGCTGCGAACTAAATCGACGGCCGGATTCGCGATGCAGTGCCAAGCGCAGGGTCACCCGGTACCAGCGTTCAGGTACTTAGAGCGTGATTGTGCCCTTTATTGATTTGTTCGTCATTAGCGAGAGCTCACGGTGCTGACAGAATGGTTATGGAAAGGCAATCGAGGCTCGTTATATTTTTCTCGAAAATTTTGTTCTCACGTTAATCGTGGAAACACAGATTTTTCGGTATAGCTCTTTTTATTTGGAAACGATCTATGCGATTCTTGTATTGCCAGAGCCGATGGGAGCGAAGGGGCCGAAATTTTCGAGTGACGACCGCGTCCACTCGTTTATACGCGCCGCGGGAAGCGCATCGAGTTTGCAATGTCCTGCGCAGGGGTTCCCCGTACCGTCGTTCAGGTAATTGAAAGAATGTAAGATTATCAGAGGATATTCAAACGCGTATTTTCTCGCTTCGCTCCAGAGCCCGTGGGATCGAAGGCGCCTGCCTTTCAAAGCGACGCGAAAAGCAGCACTTACGTAAGAAATGCGAAATCGTCGCTCGCGCTAACTTGCGCAGCTCAAGCATCGCCACCTCCGACTCACAGGTAACGTTGTAAAACGAGCTGGACATAAGTCGCGTAATTTGCAATCCAAACCAATAAAAACAGTTGCTGCCAAAGTACAAGTATTACACGATGCACGATTTTATGTTTTCGAGCTATAGTCATATAATTGATACTGTTCTTATATTTTATTTATGTAAAATTGTAAATTTAAAAATTTTTGTTTATGTCAAAAGAGATAATTATAAAGCAATTTTTAAATCTACTTTATACTACATTATCTTCTATTGACGAATTGTATTTTTAATTTAACTTTAGTATCATATATAATAAGAAACATAATATGGCGGTGGCGCGTTCTGTCCTGATTCGGATATTTTAACAGAAATAACAAATTTCATTTCCACGTTAGAACCAGCAGGTCGTGTGTCTCCAAAATTTCCGAAATCAGCAAAAAGTGATTCATTCGAGGTGGCGAACGGTGCCGTGATAAGTTTATTGTGCGATGCACAAGCATTCCCTGCCCCCGCGTTTAGGTCAGTCTACCAATATATTTAATTATCTTTATCTATATCTATTCTATACAGTTGTTATTCTCAATTTAAATTTAGTAGACTACTTAATAAAAAATATTGCACGGCGGTGGCGCGTTCTGTTCAAACGCAGATATATCATATTAAGAGAAGTAATAAAATTTATTTTCACGTTAGAGCCAGCAGGTCGTGTGTCTCCAAAATTTCCGAAATCAGCAAAAATTGATTCATTCGAGGTGGCGAACAGTGCTGAGATAAGTTTATTGTGCGATGCACAGGCATTCCCTGCTCCCGCGTTTAGGTCAGTCCATCAATAAATTTAATTAGCTTTAACAGAAAATTCTTTATTTGGTATCGACACAATTGGCGAGTGATAAATTAACGCTTTTTACGACGTTTCGA
>NJRQ01000239.1:262141-298194 GCA_003063805.1 Aphaenogaster ashmeadi | reverse complement strand
TAAACATGATAAAATTAGAAATTAGAAATAACACTGTCGTATATTGGGTTCAAATTTTCCGTGTCCTTTTGTAGATTTATGGTGTTGGTCTGTCTTTTTATGAAGAACATTTCCGCTATTTCACGTTTTCTAATGTTCTTTTCTTTATGTAGTATGTCTACTTCAAGCCACTTAAAATTGTGATTACAAGATACACGATGCTTACTTACTACGGAGTGATTATTATCGTTCTTTTTAATGTCGTTCTGATGTTCTTTTATGCGTGTTTGTAAATGTCTTTTCGTCTGTCCGATATATGAAGCATTACAATCTTTACAGTTAATCCTATAAACTAGCCCGGTTTCGCGTTCCTTATCAAGTTTATCTTTTCCCTTTTTAATGATGACATCAAGTTTTTTCGGGATAGTATAGACTGTATTAAGGCCAACCTTATCAAGCGTAAACCGTATATTCGCGCTGAGACCACTGACGAACGGTAAAAAGCGTTAATTTATCACTCGCCAATTGTGTCGATACCAAATAAAGAATTTTCTGTTAAATTATTTTTGGCGGATCAGTATCTTTTTCTTTCCGATTAATTAGCTTTGTCTATATCTATACTATGTAGTGTTATGTATACTATGTAGTATTATGTATACTATGTAGTACTGTGTATTCTTATTCTCAATTTAATTTTAGTAGATTACTTAATGAAAAAACATTGCACGGCGGTGGCGTGCTCTGTCCAGAAGCAGATATATCATTTTAAGAGAAATAATAAATTTCCTTTCAACGTTAGAGCCAGCAGGTCGAGTGTCTCCAAAATTCCCGAAAATGGCAAAAATCAATTCCTTCGAAGTGGCGAATAATGCCGAAATCAGTTTATTATGCGATGCACAGGCATTCCCTGCTCCCGCATTTAGGTCAGTCCATGTATACATAAATATACTTTATCGGCATCTTCGAAATACATTTACGCAACTTTTACTTTCTCAATCTAGTTTTAATAAATTAAATAAAGATTGTAATACGGCGGTGGTGCGTTCTGTCCTGACGTAAATGTGTTATGCATGGTTGGGAAGTAACACGTTACTTGTAACGCCGTTACCGTTACCGTTACTTTTTTATAGTAACGGTTTGGTAATGACGTTACATTTTTTTATAACGGAAACGGTAATGCCACGGTTGGATTACTTTTGGAAAGCTATCGTTATTGTAACTCGTTATTCATTGAAAAAAGTAACTTTACTAGTTACGTAACGAGTAAAAGTAACGCGTTACTTTCGCGTTACTTTTACTTAACGTTTTTTTAATGAGTAACGAGTAACGGTAACGAATTACTTTTAAAAATTAATTTTCTTAATCCTGGCGTTACTGTTACTGTTACAAAAAGATGTTACATGATTACCAAATCGTTACTATAAAAAAGTAAAATTAACGATGACGACGTTACAAGTAACGCTTTACAAGTAACACGTTACTTCCAAATCCTAGTGTTATGTTATGAGAAATAACAAAATTCATGCGCGTTAGAGCCAGCAGGTCGTGTGGCTCCAAAATTCCCGAAAACGGCAAAGTCCAATTCCTTCGAAGTGACAAATGATGCCGAAATAAGTTTATTATGCGATGCTCAGGCGTTTCCTGCTCCCGCATTTAGGTCAGTTCATCGACATGTTTAATTTAACAAAGGCCTAAATGTTTTCGTAGAGCTTGTTCTTGCCTACTCGATAATTAGCTCTCGTAACGTTATCGTTCTGTAGAACCCGTAAACGGTGCCAAGCCTAGAGTCGCTTCCACGTCTAAATATGACGTTCTCGCGAGTATCGTCGAAGCGGCCGTAACAATGTTGTGCCCCGCGCAGGGACACCCTCTTCCAGCTTATAGGTATTTACAATTATTACTGTTTACTGTAATCTGTATCGGAGGCTCTCCTTCGTTTCGTCAATTTTATCCGCGCATAGACATAGAGCTCTTTCCTTAGCGAAGGACAGCTTTGCTTGCTTAGGTGACACGTATCAATCAATATAGAATATCTCGATTCGTTTCACCGCTTTATTGTTTATGTATCTAGAGCCAGTAACTGGTGCAGCACCGAAGGTGCCACCGACAGCTAAAATAACAGTCCTCTCGATCGCGTCGCAAACCGCCATGGTGATGCTGTGTCAGGCTCAAGCGAATCCACTTCCTGTCTTCAGGTACGCCGACGTAGGCGTGATGCAAATGTTGGCTGTTGATAAGAGTTTCTTCGGGATGAAAATTAAATAAAGATACGGTGCTTCTAAATTTGTGTCTGTTGCATCTGTACACATGTAAAAGAAGATATTTACGCAAGATACTTTTATTTTCAAGAAAAAACTACTAGAAATATTTAATCTTTAAACATTATTTAAAATAAAACTTTTTTAAAAGACGGAAAAAGGAAATAGTGGCATTTGTTTTCACTAAAATAAGGAGTGCATCTTGCCGATCATGTATTTCAATATTAGATTGAAGCATATATGTGAAGATATCGATTGCTTCCGTGGTAAGTGAATCTCTCGCCCTTTTCGTTTTTAGAACCGGTTGGAAGTAGTCCGCCTCGATTGCCGCCTAGATCTAAATTTGACGAAATGATGAAAAACGAGGGTCAAGCAGTGACGTTGCTCTGTGAGGCTCAAGCTAGTCCGTCACCTTTGTTCAGGTGAGCAAGGTCGAACAATTTAGCATAAATCGTCACCCAATTATCATAATTTGTTTAAAATTTATATAAAATTATTTAAATTTTTTTCAAATTTATTGGTAATTATAACAAATTTTAATAAAATCGGATTAAAGAAATTTTTAAAGAGTAGGATATTGTGGTTCATGAGAGTGTAAAACGTTATCAATCGTTATCTTCACATTTTACCATTCGCAAACCCGCGTTCTGCGTGCCGTGCGCCAACAGTGCGCTTGATAACGACGACGACGACGATTATAGTGGCATCGCGTTCCCCACTTTCCCTGTTTGCGCTATTACAGAACCGCGAGGCAGTGTACGTCCGAACGTACGAGACAAGGATGTGAATGGATTGAGAAGGGACATCCTAATCGGACAGATGGTCGGCCTACCTTGTCCTGTTCAGGGTTTCCCAGCACCTGCATTCAGGTACAGGCATTCACAAGCCGATCGATAAACCGCAATGCGAATTAGAATCGCATGTCGGGAAATTTCGGAATATAGACAACGTTTATAGCGGTATCTTATTTTAAATTGTGATATAACTGTGGAAAGATCAGGTCCAATTGAAGAAATGAGTTCTGTCTATTAACAAACTATGCTAGTTCGTGTTTTTGCACCGGTCCCCTGCTTACAGAACCAACCGGCAATGTTGCGCCACGCATTGCCGGTGAACGTTACGAGGGTTACAAGTTAGTAGATGTACCAAAGACGGGTATGGCGGCCTTGGACTGCGCGACTCAGGGTTTTCCTGTCCCATTGACAAGGTACTCTGGCAAAAATCGTTGAAATACTTTCTTTTCTGTGTTTTCTTCACGATGCTATTTCAGAGGGTACAAATAAAATCGCGCCACGATCGTCAGGCAAGAAGTTCGGATTTGAAGTTGTCCTGGCTATTGAAGGTCAGGATATCGCGTTGAGCCATTCGCTTCAGGGATACCCTGTACCTCTCACAAGGTAGTCTTTGGAAGTCCTCCTCCACGCGAGCGTGTCTGCTTTTCTTCTATTCTTCGTCGTCGTCGTCAATAAAGCGAATCATGTCGTAACAGATAGGTAAAATAGAATGTCCACGTAAAAACACTCTCGATAAGCGACAAAAAGTGAAAGTCACTGGACATAATACGTTATTTTGTGACTTAAAAAGTTTGTGAGTTAATTAATTTCGTGAATTCAAAATTAAGTAGTTACTCAAGCTAATAGCGAGTTTACATCCAACGTTTACTACATGACGTTTGTATTTGGTCAGAATGCAATGTAAATTTTATAAAATTTTCTGAAGGATTACATTATATTATTTAGATACTGCTTAAATATGAGTGTCATGCCGTAAATGAAATCAGACGTAAATGTACTGCAACATTGTATTCGAAATCATTCACCATCTGGCAAGATTGGCATCATAGTCAGGTGAGTAGATTGCATGCGAAAATTCTATCAACTTAAGCCAGGACGAACGCAATGGCGATAGGGTATGTATGTAATCAAACTCTTAGTCGCTTAAATTCAAACGTCGCGCACCGGTTCCGAAGTGTAATTAAAAAATAGGGTGGAATCGAAACGTTACGAAGAGACGAAGCTCTCACACACTTTGGGCGATCTATTTATTTCAGAGCCGTCTGGTCGTACTGCCCCGAAGACGACTGGCGACGGCCTTAATAAGTACCGCGGGGTAGAGGGCGAGTCTCTGGCGCTGGCGTGTGCGGCACAAGGCTTTCCTGCCCCGATAACTAGGTACACACCTCCGTATAGATCTCTTTTCTCCTTGATTTGGATGTAGTCTCACGCTCCGCGGGGCACAGATCCTGTATTCACTTTTAATATTTTCCATCCTTACCCTCTACCCCGTGTCGGGTGGCGGTACCGTAAGATTCGACAGGGGCAAGAAGAAAGAATGTTTTTTTTTCTATAGAGAGATAGGAAGCGTTATAAAATCCAGGGAAGAAATATAGAAGTATTTTTAAGATCCAATGCAAAACGTGAGAGAAAGAGTATAGAGAACGTAGAGAAGGAGGAGGAGAGGGGGAAAGAACGAGAGAGAGCGTAGATTAGAGCAGAGCTTGGAAAAGGGGCTGAGAAAAGCTGATGCTCTCGATTTTTATGCGACGACTCAATGATTTCGATGGCCTTTCAATTTCGAATATAAACCACGCGATACAACACGAGTCAAACGATAGCGTTAATCGACGAAATATATATCCCTGATCCGGGGCCAATCGGACGTGTTGGTTTTCAGTGCCAACTGGATCCTCCCCTCAACCCTCGAGATAGGTGACGGAAGCGCGACCTCGAAAAGGATGCGGGCCCTCTGCTCCCTCGGTATCCTCGGTGCTGATCCGGGTGGTCCGAGAGGGTGTCACCCGATCAATGGGGCGGTCAATGTTGCCCTACACCTGCACACCTCCAATTAAGTCCCACAATATTTGGCTGGTAAGTCCTTGCCACCTTCTCGTGCCTCCGTTCATCCGCTCGTATTAATTCATTCCCCACCCTCTCTCTCTCTCTCACTCGTTCAAGAGAAAAGGTAAAGAAGTGGATCGTTCGTTCATGTACACGTTGGGCGTGTGTGAGTGACTGAGAAGGATCGAGCTTTAACGTTTTTTCACATCGTCCAGTTGCACCATCGCCATTAAACGTACCGCCAGTTCACTACCACCATTTTTGCTCCCTACCCGCCCGCCTTCCACTATCCCCCACCATTTGTGATTGTACATCCGACAATATCTCGCAACCCCCGTTTACGGTTCTGAAATTGGTTAATCAACACTGAAAAACGACTTTTCAAATGATTTTATATCGCGATACATATTTTTACATATAAGAGATATTGTTGCTTAGAGAAGTATGAAAGAGACCCCTGCACTAGCACCTGCCTTCAACAATCACGTTACAAAACCGCTGCTGTGATCGCTTGGTTACGTCATTTTATTGTGGATTATTGGCCTTTCTTTTTTACATTCCCCTGCCTAGGTTAATCAGCGACGAGCGTCGTTGCGAACAATCGCATATCACAAAGAATATAATCGTTCGTACACGTTGCTTCCACGCTACAATTGCCCCTCACCTTCTCCCTTAGGGATTTTATCGCAGAGAGAATCGACACGCGAATACCTTTTTACATATTTTGTTGCTTTTAATCTATTGTCGCCGCCATTGTCTTTATTCTTCTGTTGCACCCCGCCTGCATCGCTTCTCGATCGTGAGGCTACAGTAGAAACGTGATTTTGTTCTTGTACGAAATTATTTCGCGTGAGAGATGTCCACCAATCGGTGGAAAAAACGGAAGGCCGTGCCCAGAGACGCCCAAAGCCCCGCATATAAAATATAAGGCATAATAGCGTAGAATGGAGCAAACAGTGTTATTCGCCAAAAATTCAAGTCTCGTGTCTCATTCTCATCCTGCTAGAGCTTTACATAAGCCATATGTTATAATAAAAATAACGAGAAAAATATTCCTCTATACATAATTTTTTATGTAAGTAATTTATAAGAAAACAAAATTTATAAAATTAATGTAACTGGTATATTCTTGTTCCATTTTGCGATATAAATTCTGATTTATATAAGAGAATACAATAAAGGTACGGAACGAGCGACTCTCGTTCCGAAATTAGCGCGAAAATCGGCAGTTTTTATCCTTTCGTTTCAGATGGTACAAATTCATCGAGGGCACGTCGAGGCGTCAGCCGGTCCAGCTGAATGAGCGCGTACGTCAGGTTAGCGGCACACTGATCATACGTGAGGCCCGAGTTGAAGATTCCGGTAAATATCTTTGCATCGTCAACAATTCCGTCGGCGGCGAAAGTGTGGAGACCGTTCTGACTGTTACGGCACCGCTGACCGCGGAGATTGAACCGAGTACGCAGACCATCGACTTTGGAAGACCAGCGACCTTCACTTGCACCGTCCAAGGCAATCCGATCAAGACCATCTCCTGGCTCAAGGATGGAAAGCCTCTTGGATTGGAAGATCGCGTGCTGAGAATCGAGAGTGTGAAGAAGGAGGACAAGGGAATGTACCAATGCTTTGTTAGAAATGATCAGGAAAGCGCGCAAGCAACGGCAGAATTAAAACTTGGTGGAAGATGTGAGTTAAATTTTTATCATATTTTTCTCCGGTTGTGTTTAATTAAATTAATAATAAGCATTTTTACTAATTGTAAAAATTTGAATGTAAATTGATTTACTATATTTATGATTAATTTAATTACAAATTAATTATTAATTTTGTGAGAATTAATGTAAAATTTTCTTTAATATAATCACTGTAATTCTTGTTGACGGATAATTAATGAATACGAAAGTAATTAGAAAAACTGATGTCGCGAATACAAAAGGTAACGCTATGATTGTCAACGGAATTATCTTTTCGTCTCTTTGATTATTGACAGTCGAGCCCCCGCAGATCCGTCAAGCCTTCGCCGAAGAGACTCTTCAGCCTGGACCGAGCATGTTTTTGAAGTGTGTTGCCAGCGGAAATCCCACCCCCGAAATTACCTGGGAACTTGATGGAAAACGGTTGTCGAACACCGAGAGACTGCAAGTGGGACAATACGTCACGGTCAATGGTGATGTCGTGTCGCATCTGAATATTTCGAGCATTCATACCAATGATGGTGGTCTCTACAAGTGCATTGCTGCGTCAAAGGTTGGCTTTCTTGTTTTTTATTAAGTATTCTTTTAACAAGAAAATATATAGAAACTTTATTTTTTATTTTAACTTTGCTTACTAATTATTAATAAATAAATATATGACATATTTATTTTATATACGAATATTATATACAATATATATGAATTTTTTTTTCTTTTTATCAATAAATTTGTTTATCAATTTAAATCTTCCGAGGAAGTTAATTAGGAAATTTAAATCTTCCGTTCTAAATTTGCAACGCGTAATTTTGTCACAGGTTGGATCTGCCGAGCATTCTGCCCGTCTCAACGTTTATGGTTTGCCGTTCATTCGTCATATGGACAAGAAGGCCATCGTTGCTGGGGAAACTTTGCGTGTCACCTGCCCTGTTGCTGGATATCCGATCGAAAGCATCGTCTGGGAACGAGACACCAGGGTCTTGCCGATCAACAGAAAGCAAAAGGTCTTCCCTAATGGCACACTTATCATCGAGAATGTTGAACGAATGAGCGACCAGGCGACCTACACTTGCGTGGCACGCAATGCACAAGGTTATAGCGCACGTGGAACACTGGAAGTTCAAGTCATGGGTAAGTTCGACACTTTGTTTCCCTAGCATTTCTTCGCATAATATAATATTTAAATTTTGTAACAAATATTAAGTTTTCACACAGAGGCATTATAAAGTTCGGTAATATCATAAAAATTAAAGAATTTTTGACATTTAAGAGAATTAAGTTTTAACGAAAAATTTGTTTAATGTCATGATAGAAATTCAAATGTAACATAGAATATCCGTGGTTTAAAGAGAAGTTTACTCTCTATCGTTAATAATCCTAAATACATTTAGTATAAATAACGTAATATATGCAATAACATGCGCAGAACAATTAATCAATGTTCTATTTAACAATTAATTGTTTGCCAAAGTATATAATGTGTCTCTTCAATAATTTCGAAAACGAAGGATTTCTATAAATCTATATTTGCAGCCAACAAACCGAGCGCTCAACGAGATAGATTTTGACTGTGATAATATTAGAACAGCAAACATTTATTTGCAGCTACTCTCTTTACAGCGGATTGTCGTGTCTGTTATATAGCCACCAGTTAAACTTTATTATGTCGCACCGTCCCGTATTGATTGTGATACCGAGCCGGAGGTGCCGGCGAATTGTTTATTGAGGGTGTCGTTCACGCGTGTAGGGAACGTGTCGTAAATTCTAAAATAAAGGGTGCGACTGTAGGACACGGGCACGGATTCGGAAACGCATACGGACGATCCCGTTGCCGCCGTTACGACCATTTAATAACGTAGAGCAAACGTACGTCGATCCACAGAGAGGACACGCATTCATGGAAAGTCTGGGAGTTGGTATGGCGGTGGCCGATTGAATCGTTAGTAAGAAAACTCTGATGCGCTTGTTTTCAATTCAGATCTCTTCTCCCATCGCGTAACCGTCTCGCGTAGCAACAAATGCCATGCGTCCGTGTGTGTTATAGGCATTGTTTCACGCTAAGATAAGATATTAAGTTTTCCCGCGATAAAACTAATATCAAATTTGCATTACAACAGAATCAAAGTTCAGCGTTTTGTTAATTGAGAAAGAAAATCGTACATCTTTAATACACACAGTCGGAATATTTCTGCTGAAGCTCAAGATTGAACGTAACATGTCTATGATATCCACGAGCGTGGCACATGACGCGGGACGCGTATAATCGTTTACATCCATACATCGCTCCTCCATCTTCAGTGCCGCCGGTCGTTCAGGAGTTCGCGTTCACGAAGCTACCGATGAACGCCGGGGAATTTGCGAATCTGCAGTGTATCGTGTCGAGCGGCGACCTACCGTTGAACATACGTTGGAGCTATCCCGGAGAAGAGATGGGCGGTTCCTCCGGCGTACTCGCGAAGAAGGTCGCGGATCGCGTTAGCATGCTCATGATTTCGGTCATCACCGCGAGACACGCGGGGGAGTACGTTTGTACCGCCGAAAACGCGGCTGGAACGGCGTCCCACTCGACCATCCTCACCGTCAATGGTTCGGGATTATCTGTTCCTAGAGAACACAGTCTTTTTCATTCTTCAGTTGCGTTTTGTCACCTTCTCTCTCGTTCCTTGCACAGACCTTGCAAACAGCACCATAGTTGTTCCCTCGTTTGTCACACCTTCTCCGCGTCGATGTTGTTGAATCCTCTGCCTAATTGAATCCTCCGAAAGCTTTTATGCGACCATTATACGGGTAGTTGACTAACGCACAGGTGTCTACTAGAGCCACCGAGAGTAATCCACAATTTCGCAGACGCCGTTGCATCCTTTTCGGTAATGAAGCATGATCGTTTGTTTGACGACACCTCTAGTCGGGCCGCAGCTTCTACCAATCGCTTTCAATGCCGAGATCGCCAATTGGGGAGACTCCGTGTCCGTGCCCTGCTCGATTCTGAAGGGCGACATGCCCATGGACATATCGTGGTCATTCAACGGCGTACCGATCGACACGTTGAAAGACACTGGTATCACGATCACCAAAATCAGCAAGCACTTGAGCACCCTCAGCATCGACGGCGTCTCGGCGCGCCACGCCGGAGAGTACGCCTGCTCCGCGTCGAATCTAGCTGGTTCCGTGAGTCGATCGACAACTTTGACCGTCAACGGTACGACCTCCTAATCCCTCCGCACGGTTCCCGTTACAATAGACTGTACATAATTATCATCACGAACCTGAAGTACCCCCCCATCCATTGAATCACCCACCATCCTTGCTGAAAGATCTATTGACGAAACAAGATACATACTCCATCGCCATACCAATCTCATCTAGCAGTCCATGTCGCGCTTGGCTGAAACGAATGTCATAACGAGGTAAAAATGCCTCCGAATTACGCGATTAGGGGATTCCTCGCATCACGAACCGACACTTGCTCTTTCTTGTCTCGTTTCTCCCAGTCGCTCTTTCCAGTTGCCCCGCAAATACTGCCTTTCGCTTTCGGGGATGAGCCGGCCAGCTGGGGTGAGTTGGTCTCAGTCACCTGTTCCGTCACGAAGGGCGATCAGCCCATTGAAATATCTTGGACTTTTAACGGAACGCCGATCGACAGTCGCGACTCCGACATAGTAGTAGCCAGCACGAATCGAAAGAACAGCGTCTTAACTATCGAATCAGTCGCGGCCCGACACGCCGGCGATTATACCTGTACTGCGTCCAATCGCGTTGGTGCCACGACACATACGGCTCATCTGGCTGTAAACGGTACATGCAATCGATTCTCACGGAAGAAATGAATGTTTGTCCCATCTCTGTCATGCATCTTCCTCGTTTTATTAAAGCATTCAAGCGATCATCTCGTAGCTGGTCACTAAACACTTATCAACACTAATATACAAATTTTCTTTTACACCATTAATTAAAATACAAACGTTACTAACAATGTATATATATTTTCTTTTACACCATTAATTAAAATACAAATGTTACTAACAATGTAATAATATTAAAATTTTACTGACATTTTTATTCTTTTTCTCTCTTTTGTTATGTTGATGAAAATGTGCAAGAAAAATTTTGATTCATATAACATTTATTTATACACGAATGTACCATGTTTTATTCCTTCGTCGATCACTTTCACATTTTCTGTCTCTCATTACACCCTCCCGTCTGTGCCGCCGTGTCGTTCACGCAGTCGCGCCACAGATCCTTCAATTTTCCTTCGGCGACGATCCTCTCAACTCTGGCGAGATGCTGTCGGTCTCTTGTACGATCGTCAAGGGCGACTTCCCCGTAAAATTGATGTGGACCTTCGACGACATCCCGATCGACTCGAGTCGGCCGGATGTTAATATCGTGACCAATAAGAGGGTCAGCTTCTTGAGCATCGACAGCGTGGCGGCGAGACATGCTGGAAGATACAAATGTACTGCGACCAATGCCGCCGGATCCGACAGTCACACCGCTGTACTCTCGGTGAACGGTACCGCGCTCGTATATGTAAAAAGAAACTTACTGCCTTACACCTGTATATATACAGTTTCGTTATCTTTTTGTAACTTCTTGTATCTCCGCAGTAATATATCGATTGAGTAATCACCGCTCTTCGCGCTCACTGTCGTCGTCAAGACGATAATCCTGCGCAACGTAAAGTACTCTTAGAGCAGCTAGATTATCGTCAGAGACGACGACATACGGTCCATCCCGCAGTGACTGCGAAACGATGGTCCATGTATTTTTTTTTCTTTTCTTTGTGTTTTTTTATTTGAGTCTTTTCCCGTATCGCTTTATAATGTATCGTTACAATGTTGTTCGTTACAATGTTGTCCTCTATTGAAGTATCGTTCCTTATCCTTCCCCGATCTTTCCTTTCAAGATTCAAAAGTGCTGTTTTATAAGTCGTTCAATTTGGTTCTGAGTTTGATTCGGCTACATTTCCCGTTACCTTGCCGCGAGTGTTCGGGCGCCACTCCGGAAGCTCCTACGTGTGATTCACGAGTGTGCCCTTCGCGGTTGCAGTCGCGCCGCAACTGGCGCCTTTCACCTTCGGTGACGAAGCTGCCAATGCGGGAGAGATGGCGACCGTTCAATGCGCCGTGATAAAAGGCGACCTGCCTATCGACATAATCTGGTCGTTTAACGACCGTGTGATCGACATCGCGAATGGCGCATTCGGCGAGCACAATTATGACAATCCCGACATAGTGATAAGCAGGAGTAGCAAACGGGCCAGCCAACTGACGATCGAATCGGTAGCCGCAAGACACGCGGGCGAGTACTCGTGCACTGCGAGCAACACGGCCGGAACCGCTACCCACTCTTCGGTTCTTTCGGTGAACGGTATGCTTATCCAGTTTGAATCAATGACGGTTGGGTGGTTGGTTGGACGCACGAAATACCGGGCTATGCTTCTCTTAGCGCTTTGTGGCACTCAGGAAAAATTGCGTGTACGGTAATGCGCCGTAGCTTTGAAATGTAACCATCGCGTATCGGTAGTTGAGTTATAGAAAATGATATATCAATTGTATTTGTTATTCTTTTTATATCGGCAAGCTTTCAAGCGAATTGCATCTCAGGAAAGAATCGTGAGATACTCGGAAGGCTGAGATTTTTACGTTTCGGAATTTTCGAACCCTTTCTCACGCGTTATTTCCCTTGTCTCGCTTCCGGTTCAGTATGAAGTAGCTTTTCTGTGACCTTGACAGTACCGCCGCGCATTGCCCCTTTCGAAATGGCCGACAGGGCGGTAAATTGGGGTGATTCCGTCTCGGCGGTCTGTACGGTGGTTAACGGAGATACTCCGTTAGAGATTACGTGGGCGTTGAATGGAATGCCAATTGAGGAGAATCATCGAATATCCGTGACCACTACCAAGAGGAACAGCCTACTGGCCATAGATTCTGCGAGTCCGAGTCATGCGGGCACTTACACTTGCGTTGCCTCTAATGCTGCCGGCGCAACCACTTATTCCGCCGAGTTGACAGTCAACGGTATCTACGATAATCGTTAGAAAAGAATGTTGGTCTTGAAATCGCTCTTCCCTGCTATTCTCTCCTCTGCCTTTCCTCCCCGATCAAAACTCGCGTGCCATCTATTGGATGTCTAATGGAAAAAGTAACAGCAACAACAGCAGCTATTCTGACAGCTCTATTTATTTCCTCTTTCTCTTCAAATCTTTCTTTAGTCTTGCCGCGTCAGGTAATTACGTTGTCAAGAAGATTGACGGTTTATACAGAAAAAAAGAGAGAGGGAAAAGAAACACGTAGAATCCGTTGCAGTCGCACCGCAAATCGCACCGTTCGCTATCGCCGAGGAACCAGCCAACTGGGGCGATTCCATTTCCGTGGTGTGTGCCATCCTGAAGGGTGACTTACCAATCGAGATCACGTGGGCGTTGAACGGCGAGCCGATTCGACCAGATCGTTCGGACATTAATATCCTGGCGACGACGCGGAAGAATAGCATCCTCAGCATCGAGTCCGTGGCCGCGAGACACGCAGGAGAATACACATGCTCGGCATCGAATAAAGCCGGAGCGACCAGTTATTCAGCGATTTTAGCTGTGAACGGTACATCTCGTCCGAGAGATTTGCTACGCATTTGTCCTCTACGTCCCATCATCGTCTATTATCCATTATTATTGTCCTCTCCTCACCCCCTCCCTAAATCGTCGTCGATGGTCAATCGCGGTCTTCAAGGCGTTGTCATATCGCAAAGACGTGTGTTATTGTACTCGTGGTTGTCAATATTACGTCAGCAATTCGCAGTAGATTAGCCGCTACATGATCGGTCGTTTGTCCACTTTAGTTGCTCCGGAGATAGCGCCTTTCATACTCAGTGAGAAACCGGCGAATTGGGGAGAGACAGTCACCGCAACGTGCACCATTTTGAAGGGAGATCAACCGATACAGATCGAGTGGGCGCTCAACGGCCAGCCGATCTCTCACGATTTTTCCGATATTTCGATCGTCACCAGCAAACGCGTCAGCCTGCTCACGATCGACGCCGTTACGGCTAGCCATGCCGGAGAGTACACTTGCGTAGCCACTAACGCTGCCGGTGGGACGAGCTATTCCGCTTCCTTAGCCGTCAATGGTACCATATGACGTTCTTCGAAGTTTTTATTAATTCTACAGTGCATGTATGAGTCATCCACTCATGTAGCTTGACACTGATACTACTCACACCCTCACTCCCAAGAGGTCCTCACGTTCCTTCACGTTCTCAAGTCTAACGAAAATGACAGGCTGTGCTCATGACATTGCAAGATGAAGGAAGACATTCAAGTGTACATGTTATAGATCTTATTATCTATTACAATTGTATTAAGTTTAGGTATAATGTGGCATTGTATATCGATCTGGCGAGAAACCGCATTTAAAGTTCGACGAAAGCAGAATAGAGCTATAATTAACACACGTCCTTAGTTGCCCCCGAAATCATGCCGTTTGTGATCGGCGAGGAACCGGCGAATTGGGGTGACACCATCACCGTAACTTGCACGGTATTGAAGGGCGATCACCCGATCCAGATCGAGTGGGCACTTAATGGCGAGCCAATTTCTCGAGATCATCACGACATATCGATAGTTAGTACCAGCAAACGCGTCAGTCTGCTTACGATCGATGCCGTGACAGCGCGCCACGCCGGAGAATACACCTGCACGGCTAGCAACGTTGCTGGTGGAACGAGTTATTCCGCATCACTGGCCGTGAACGGTATAAAAGTCTTCCCACGTCTTGTGTTTCGCGTAGCTTTTCTCACTTCGCCCTATCGTGCATGTGCAGAGCGGTTCATCACTCCCACGATTTCCTTCAATTCCTTTCTCTCGTATGGAAGCGCGAAAAAGAATATTACCAGTTTGATGCTAAAAAATGTCATCAATAATCCTTTCCTCCTGTTTTAGGGATATTAGGAACAATTCAGACACGTCGTTGAAAGAATTGATTCTACGAGCAGGATTGTGATGTTTTTAATCTATAACTAATTATTATAAGTCCAATATTTATTCTTTATTACTTTAGATAAAATTAAATCTAACGGCTGTGGAATTTATCTCTGATTGTATATTCTAATATTATAGTTGCACCGCACATAGGGCCTTTTGCGATCAGTGACGGACCGGCGAATTGGGGTGACATGGTTTCGGCAACATGTTCTATTATGAAAGGCGATTTTCCTGTAAAGATTGTTTGGACGTTTAACGGAAAACCGATTAGTCTGCACGACTCGGATATCACAATCACAAACATAAATAAACATATGAGTGCTCTCAGCATTGAATCCGTGGCCGCGAGGCATGCGGGCGAGTACACGTGCGTAGCTACGAACAGAGCCGGCAACGTCAGCCATTCGACCACCCTCGTCGTTAACGGTATCTACACATCTCCAGAAGCACACATGCACGTCACCTAAACGTCGTACAGCACTTGCCTAATCCATCACTGCGATTCATAGTTCATCATAAACCCGCCTCATCGCATTGTCTTAATCTCATAATACGACACCCTTGCTCCTAATCGCCGTGATCGCTCCCGACGACCGCGTCTCGCGAGGACCGTAAAGATTGTAAGAATCGCGAAGGGATTTCATCGACGGGGTATTATTTACCGAGCTTCTCACGCGCGATCCGCGATCGCAGTTGCTCCGCAGATCTTCCCGTTCACGTTCGGCGACGAGCCAGTAAACTCGGGCGAGGCGATCTCTGCGACCTGCTCCATTCTCAAGGGGGACTTCCCGATGGACATTGCCTGGGCGTTCAACGGCGAGCCGATATCCGCCGAGAGTACAGATCAGTTCTCTATTACGAAGGGCAAGCGTCTCAGCGTCCTGTCGATCGATGCTGTCGCGGCTAGACATGCCGGCGAGTACACTTGCACCGCGTCGAACAAAGCCGGAGCCTCCAGCCATACGGCCGCTCTAGCCGTGAACGGTAACACCGCGCGCATGTATACACGAGCATATACGCGATAACGTCTCGATTATTCTTCCTTCGCTGGGCGAAGACGTCCCTCCCTTTCATCATCCCCTTCAACTTCTTCACCCGCGCTCACAATCTTTTCAACATTCCCTTGCGCTTCGTCGAGGGGAGTACGATGAGGACGCGTCTGTCTGTCGTCTAGCCTTATCGCGCACTCGCGGTAACCGCGGAGATTTTGCGCCTCGCAGTCTTATCACGTTATGTTGGCTCGAAACAAAGGTATCACGAATTGTTCTCTCACTGAACTTGACTATCTCTACTCTTTCTCGAATTTAAAACTATTATCTATCGTATTATTTATGTGAAGAAAAGCATATAAGCGATAGAAATATACTGATAAAAGAACTTAAAATAATAGAAAAATAGGAGAGATTAAAATAATAACATAACAAATATCAGAATTGTCTATTAGATAACAATTAGAACAATATTTTTCCATATAGTATCCTTCGATAGGCATCTTTGCAACGGGTTTTCTCATGTATTAGTGAAGTTACTGGTACATAGGTGGTTGAACTCGATGGTTTGTCTGTGAATGGATTTGTCATACTTTGGAAAATCGTTTTCAGTCGCTCCGCAGATAGCGCCGTTCTCGATCAGCGACGAGCCCGCGAATTGGGGCGAGGCGGTCTCGGCGATCTGCACGGTCGTGAAGGGAGACCTGCCGATCGAAGTATCGTGGGCGTTGAACGGCGAACCTATCACCAAGGAGAATTACGGAGACTTATCGATATCGAGCACCAGCAAGCGAGTCAGTGTAATGACAATCGAGGCCGTGAGCCCGAGACACGCCGGGGAGTACACTTGCACGGCCTCGAATGCTGCCGGAGCGACGAGTTACTCCGCCACCTTGGCTGTGAACGGTACTGGGATTGCATGAAGTGAAGTGCCTCGCTGCGATCGAGAGATTGAACTTGGGATTCTGCTTGCAAGCATCACGTACCTAGACGAAACTGTTCTCCTATCCTCGCGATAACAGCGATAACACGGCACACCCCTTTAAAACCGTCCCCTCGCGTGAGGTATAATTGGCAATTGATAACGTACGAACACGAAGGTTTAGCAAAGACACGTACCTAAGATTATTAAGAAAGCGATGGAAACGTTGAAAACGGGGTACGTTTGCTCGACGATGCATATATAAGTCTACGATTCTGCGATTGATTAAAAAAAAGGTTTATATATATTTTATATATATAGTTATATTGATCACTTTCTGCGATTGTTTTCAGTCGCCCCGCAAATCGCTCCATTTTCTATCAGTGAAGAACCAGCTAATTGGGGCGAACAAGTATCCGCAGTGTGTAGCATTTTGAAGGGTGATCTACCGATCGAAATACGGTGGAGCCTCAATGGCGAAATTATTACACGTCTCACTCATCCAGACGTGATAATCACGAATACCGGGAAAAAGACATCCGTCCTGACCATTGAATCTGTGACTGCACGTCATGCTGGCGAATATAGCTGTGTTGCGAGCAATCTGGTTGGATCCGTCAGCCGTTCCGCCGTTTTATCGGTCAATGGTATTTAAAAAAGCCGCATGTCAAGACGTAGTGTCACCGCCAGCACTTTATCCCGCAAAGTATTTCGAAATCTATCCCTCCCAATAACAAATTCAAATCGCTAAAGCTATTATCAATAACAGAATCTGTCCTTGGATATCGATCCGTATCATGAAAAACCTAAGCAACCTTCAATTTTACTCCTCTCGTATCTTACGTTTCAAGCAAAAATCTCAAAAGCTGCTCGTTCCTCACGATTTTGGACTTTTGAGGCAAAGAAATTCAAGCGTGTACTCATCGGATTTCGCAAAGATATTATATGTGATTTTCCCATCTTTCTCGAGTCGTATACTTCATCTTCTTGTTCGTATCGCAGTCTCCCCACAGATAGCACCGATCTCCTTCGGCGAGGAACCCGTTAACGCCGGAGACCTGGTGTCAGTGCAGTGCGTAGTGACCAAAGGCGATTTCCCTTTGGAGATTACGTGGACCTTCGACGGCCGTCCCATACAATCTTATCATGGCGACGTGATCGTGTCCGATACCGGAAAGCGAGTCAAACAACTGACCATTGAATCGGTAGCTGCGCGACACGCCGGAGAGTATACCTGCGTTGCTTCAAACGCGGCTGGATCAGTCTCCCATTCGGCCATTTTGGACGTGAATGGTACACCTTTCGACAAGTCTATGGCCGCGATTCGCATTTCTGTATTTAGTCATCTTTCGTCCGAATTTATCCCTCATCCGATTTATCCACCCCTCCGGTATTTTCCACGAGTCTCACGAAACCTCGTCCCCGTTTTATATTTTTATCTCACATCGTTATTTTTCTCTGAGTTTCTCCGTATCTTCGCTTTTCATATATACTCGTAGCACGACGTGTGTCTGTGTTCTCTAGAGCCCGTCACTGCCACTTTAGTCACCGAATGTTGTTATTGAACGTGATACTTTTCTCAATTTCGTTGGTTATACACGCCTACTTTTTCCTTTGATTTTATTATTGAGTAGCGAAACATACAGCGTCATACAATACAAGAACGACACGCTCGCTATAACACGGACTTTAAAGCGGAAGCAAGAAGAAACGAAGAGAGGACGAAAGAAGCGAGGACGTTTCGCAACTTCCCGTCGTCGTTCTAATAATCGCGCTACTCCGCCTGTGCTGATCTAGCCTGCGGCTTCAAGACTCTTTCTCTCCTTTTCTGATTTCTTTCTCTTTCTCTCTTCCAGTCATTCCGAAATTATTGCCATTCTCGTTCGGCGAGGAGCCGCTTAACTCGGGTCAAGTAGTAACGGTACCGTGCGCAGTGGTCGAGGGCGATCCACCCTTGCAGCTCCGTTGGACCTTAAACGGTCATGCGATCTCGCCGCACTCCGGAATCTCGATCGTGGATCTGGGCGGACGCGGCGCCATACTGAGCATAGGATCCGTCCAGGCGACCCATGCTGGAACGTACACGTGTGTCGCGGAAAACCTTGCCGGCAGACACGAGCTCTCAGCCGATCTCATTGTGAACGGTGCATACTGATCCGCAAGAATCTACTCGATATTTCGTTGAGTCCTGCGAATTCTCCTCCCTCCCTACCCAAGCAGCTTTTCCGTTCGACATCCTAGACCGCCGCTTCTTCCCGTAGACACTCGTTTTATCAAAATCGATTTCCGCTCAAATATCCGTCGCGCTCTTGTCGAGCCTCGTGCGATAAAGTTTAGGTTGCGGTCGCCATTTTTTGCGAATGCGGCCAGACACGAGAGCAGGCTGTTACGATTACGGGCACCGGGCTAATCCCGATTGTATCGCGTCTTAGATCTCGCGCGGCGCAGATCTCGCCTTGATAAGCGGGACGTTTATTCTCGCCCGCGTGTCTCTCTGTCTCTCTCTCTCTCTTTCTTCGTCTATTATTGCCTGTTGTCTCTAGTTTCTGTCCGTTCTCTATCTCCCGGCAGTCGCTCCACATCTGCAGCCGTTCGCGTTCGACGAGGCCAACTCCGGCGATCTGATAATCGTCCATTGCGCGGTCGTGAAGGGGGACACGCCGATTTCGCTCAAGTGGTTGTTCGAGGGCCGCCATTTAGAGGTAGGCGAAGGAGTGGGTATCACCGCGTTGGGGGATAGAGTCTCGGCCCTGACGATACCCGCTGTCAGGGGGGAGCACGCCGGGGAGTATGCTTGCGTCGCCGATAATCCAGCGGGCAGTGCTCGGCACAGCGCCCATCTGAAAGTGAACGGTACAGAGAAAACGAATACACGATCACAAAAGCATCCAGTAAAACAGAGAACAAAATAAAAAAAAAACTATATATATATATACATATATTTTCTTTGACACAAAGCGAAACCGCGGCATGATGATGGTGTTTAACGGGCGTACGCGTAGTGAGAGTACAACCATTTTGTATGCGTGTTACTATTTGAGCGGAAAGCAGTGGTACGTTTACCTTTTTATTCGGTTGTAGATTTTTATATATATATTTATCTATCAGTAGAGCGTTTCGATATGTTAGATTTACGACCCTTGCTGCCGCTTCACGTACGTCGTAAAATCTCCAATCTGTCTGTCCTAACTGTTGTGATGATATTATTACGAGATATGTGTGACTGGAAATCTGTATTGCTCGACGCATACTCCTCCCTTCTATCTATAGAGAGTTGTCTTACTTGTAACGAGGTTAAATCGTTTAGCTGATTCACATAGGCGAGAGTAGTTTGTGCCCACGACTGTTTGAATCGAGTACGAGGCGTCGATTACTACGAGATGAGCCGTGTTTCCCATTCTCCCTCGGCTCAGAACTGTCTTTCATTCTCCGCCACGCTCTCTGTCACTCCGCATCCCTTCTCTCATGTTGATAGCTCGGTTACCGAAGTGTTATCTCATCAGTCGATTCAATCGGAGGGCTGCCTGTCTCGATTATTCCATGTAATTAATTTAGTGCCATCGATTATTTATGAACGTGTCGTACAATCTATGGAGAATAACAGCACGCCGAATACAATGAGGAAAGGCAACGTTAGATTCTTGGACGGAAGAGCGTATTACAGAAAACGAACACAGATGACGACAGATGATCGTTCGCGTCGATCGCGAAGGAACCGGAATGAGGATCGTTACGGGAGCATGGATCTATCTGCCGTTCCATTGCAGTCCTGCCACGGATCAGTCCGTTCGATTTTGGAGACCAACCGATCTATGCCGGGCAGGCCGCCCAATTGGCATGCATGGTGCCGATAGGCGACACGCCGATCGAGATCGCCTGGACCCACGAGGGCGAAGCGTTGTCGCAGTTCATGGGATTCAGCGTCGGGAAACTCGGCCCACGGACGAGTATACTACTGATCGAGCCGGTAACACCGGAGCACGGCGGACGTTACGCGTGTGTCGCTAGTAATCCGTCGGGCAGGGTGATCCACGAGGCAACCTTACGAGTCCACGGTTAGGTCCAGAGTAAAGAACAAAGCACAGAGAATGACATGACATTGATAATTGATAATAATGGTTGAGCGAAGTTTCGGAATGAAAAAAAAAGAAACGCGACCGCGCAGGTCCCGCGCGAGTATTTGAGAGCAGGCTTGATTGGTTGCACTTTACTCATCGTTGCTGTGACGCTGATCGTGTATTTTTTCCCCTGTTGGCGAAAGCTTTCTGGAATTTCAGTTGGTTCGGAGTTTACGCTCAGCCCAACTTGTATACAGAGCGTTGCTTTCGTCGTCGGTTGCCTTTTCGCGCGTATACTCTTTCTCCCGCTGTTTTGCCACTTTCTTTTCATACTTTCTAACTCTGTATCTTTCTCTCTCTCTCTCTTTTTCTGTCTCTGTCTACTTTACTTCTCACCGCTGTAATTTCCTCTTTACTATGTATCCGCCGGTCTTTCAAGCAAGCGAATGAATAAGATCAATCCGAATTCCTTCGTGCTCCGAAAATCAATAGCTTTTGCCGAGCCGTTGGCCTTTCCTCATTTATTTTGCCGCCTCGTTATCTTGCTCTCATCGTCAGCCACTCTTCTGCGACTTTTTACGTTGGCTTCGATCATCCCTGCGGCGAAATAACGCGACGCTCAGGATGTATCCCCCTTTCGCACGCGAATCTCATCGCATTTCTACATCCTTCACGAACGCGTTCGCCGTTCCCGTAGCACAGACGATCTAAATGCCACTTTGCGATCGCAGGATTGCGTAGGTCTCACATGCAAGTTGCATATTATCCGTCTCGTGTACGTTCGAGTGTCGATTTATACCTCACCGTACCCCCATTCGCGCTAAAAACGCGTCCTTGTACTAAGATGACCGACCGACCATCCAACCACATCTCAGAATTCACCCCACGATCAATTTATCACAACCCTACATCCACGAATGGATTCCCCCAAACACACCCCTCCTCGCCCCCTCACCACCTCTCACCACACATCTTGCCTTGTTCATTTGTAGACGCGTATGTAGCGTAGTAGACACTTAACGTGCATGCGTTTATACATGAACGAGCGTAATCGAGTATTATTCGCAAACGCGGTACAGCATGATACACCGTGCTCGAGTACAAATTCGATAGCGCTTCGTGCATGCTCGCCGTTGGGCTCCTTCAGAGCTGAATCCGTAGTCTCTCTTTTTGCATGTATCTCCTCTCTTTCACTTTCTATCTCTTTGTTCCATGCATTAGATACCCGCATAATCATTTCAGTATCCCGCATGCCGTATATTCTATTCATCGCAGTAGCAGGAGCGTGTCGCGTTTTGTTCTGCATGCGACAAAATTACAACAATTCGAGTCTTTGTCGATTTTAATATAATATTGTAAATATTTTAGATATGACTGATCGCAATTTTATTAACTTATTTTAAATACAATCACACACAAATACCTTTAACTTTAATAAAATTTAAAAACTAATTCTTTTGTTGCATTTCTCCTTATTATTATTTTAGATTTCATGAAACTTAAAGAAAGCAAACACAGTAAAATTATCCATTAATGTAATTATTATACTTGGTCACAGTCAATATAAGAATCTTATTATTATAAATAATAAGTTTAAAGTTATAAATAATAAGTAATTGCCTAAGATGTCTGAAAAGTGGACGACTCGAGTTTTCATGCGACTGGCTCCTGGATATTGCACAATCTTGTATGCGCAAAAGTGCATCGCGACTAATCTGTTTATTCTGTAACAGTACCTCCTCGTTGGATCCTGGAACCTACCGATAAGGCATTTGCTCAAGGATCCGATGCACGAGTGGAATGCAAAGCCGATGGATTCCCCAAGCCTCAAGTCACATGGAAGAGAGCTGCTGGTAAGTGCACTTGCAACCGCAGTCTGACAAATATCGAACCTTTCTACTTGCGTGCACTAATCACACACATCTGTTCCATCTTATAGGGGATACGCCGGGAGATTACACCGATTTGAAATTGAGCAACCCTGACATTAGCGTGGAAGATGGCACCCTCTCCATTAACAACATTCAAAAGACGAATGAGGGCTATTATCTTTGCGAGGCTGTTAATGGCATTGGATCAGGCTTATCAGCTGTCATTCTCATTTCGGTTCAAGGTACTCCACGTTTAGTCATCTTGCATCTTAACGTACTTTCTATGTTCTTTATACATCGTATCTTTCTGCAATATTTTTTAGCTCCTCCGCAATTTGAAATTAAACTACGAAACCAGACTGCTCGTCGTGGAGAACCAGCTGTATTGCAATGCGAAGCGCAAGGAGAAAAACCAATTGGCATTTTATGGAACATGAACAACAAGAGATTAGACACAAAGAGCGATCCTCGATACACTATTCGCGAAGAAATCTTGGCTAACGGAGTATTGTCCGATTTGAGCATCAAACGAACCGAAAGGAGCGATTCTGCCTTATTTACTTGCGTAGCCACGAATGCCTTCGGTAGCGATGACACTAGCATTAACATGATCGTACAAGGTTGGTTCGTGTAATTATACATAATACGCTATTAACAGATGCTTGACAAAGCATTTGGAGTCACGATCTAATTTATGTGTCTTCTATTTATAGAGGTGCCGGAAGTTCCTTATGGTCTCAAAGTGTTGGATAAATCAGGACGTTCGGTGCAATTATCGTGGGCCGCACCTTATGATGGAAACAGTCCGATCAAACGATACGTTATCGAATACAAGATCAGCAAGGGTTCTTGGGAAACTGATATTGACCGAGTGCTCGTACCTGGTTCGCAACAGAATGTAGCCGGAGTATACAATCTAAGACCCGCGACTACGTACCATCTTCGAATCGTTGCTGAGAACGAAATTGGCACATCTGATCCATCTGACACGGTCACCATTATCACCGCCGAGGAAGCACCTACTGGTCCTCCAACTTCCATCAAAGTGGACGCTCTCGATCAGCACACCCTCAAGGTAACGAGTAAAACAACAGCATTGTATTCACTTTGGAATATGTATAGATAATAAATGAAAATTCTATCAGGTAACGTGGAAACCGCCTCCGCGTGAAGATTGGAATGGTGAGATTCTCGGCTACTACGTTGGATACAGACAATCGTCGGACAAGCCGTACATGTTTGAGACCGTCGATTTCTCCAAGGAAGACATAAAAGAGCACCACTTGCAGATCGCGAACCTTAAGACCTACACTCAGTACGGCGTGGTCGTTCAGGCATTCAACAAGGTCGGCTCCGGACCAATGAGCGAGGAACGCAGACAGCACACCGCAGAAGGTGTACCCGAGCAACCACCCCATGACACTACCTGCACGACCCTTACCTCTCAGAGTATCAGAGTATCCTGGGTGTCACCGCCACTTAGCGCGGCCAACGGCGTTATCACCGGCTACAAAGTTAGTAAAAACGGGACTCGAGAAGGAGGCATAAAACTTTTTGCAACAGCATCTTTAAATATTTGCTTTAGGTCATCTACGGACCGTCCGATACGTGGTACGATGAGAATACGAAGGACACCAAGATCACGTCTTCCAGTGAGACCATCCTGCACGGCCTTAAGAAATATACAAACTACAGCATGCAGGTTTTGGCTTTCACATCCGGCGGAGACGGCGTTAAATCCGCACCGATTCACTGCCAGACCGAGCAAGATGGTAATTGAGAAACTGTTCAACGTGCAGAAGCATATTTTTTTCGAACATACTATATTTTCCGTGTCTACTTTCAGCACCCGAAGCTCCTATCGCTATCAAAGCTCTAGTCATGTCTTCGGAATCCATTCTTATCTCATGGAGACCGCCCAGCCAGCCTAACGGAGTTATTTCTCAGTATACCGTTTACACGAAAGCAGACAACGCAGAGGAGCCAACCAACCAGAAAGTACCGCCGAATCAATTAACTCACGAAGCGTCTGGATTAGACAAGCAACTCAGATATGAATTCTGGGTGACCGCTAGTACGAATATTGGCGAAGGTGAAGCTTCTAAGATTGTGACTTTGGGACCAAGCGTTCGAGGTAATTTCTTATTTCTTAGTTTACCAAAATTCATATTTAAATTGCGATAAATTAAATTCATAAACCGGTTACAAGTTTTCATGATCTGTTATAAATCAAAAAGTATTCTAAGTTTTATACTTTATGCGTACTTACAGTACCGGCCAAGATCGCATCTTTCGACGACAAATTTACCGCAACATACAAAGAGGACGTCAAGCTGCCGTGTCTTACCGTCGGCGTACCCGCACCAGAAGTAACATGGAAGGTACGAGGCGCTATTCTTCAACCGAGTGATCGATTGAGACAATTGCCTGAGGGATCGCTGTTCATCAAAGAAGTCGACCGCGCAGACGCTGGAGAATATTCCTGTTACGTGGAAAACTCCTTTGGACACGACACCGTGACTCATCAACTGGTCGTACACGGTATATAGATATTTCAGTTTGTGGAAGTTCTATCTACTGATTTCAATTGTCGATTATAATATATATATTAAAATATTTCAAAATTAACGTTATATTTTCACAGCTCCCCCGCACTCGCCACAAGTCACTCTTACCGCTACCACTACCAACTCTTTAACCATGAAGTTGCGCCCTCATTCCACCGACAATGCACCGATTCATGGCTACACGATCCACTACAAACCCGAGTTCGGCGATTGGGAAACCGTTCAGATCAGCTCTACGGCACAAAAGTATACTCTCGAAAATTTGTGGTGCGGCTCCCGATATCAGATCTACGTCACAGCTTACAATGGGTAACTTTATCGTCACTGTAAAGCAATTTTTGCAATGAGAAATTTTGTACACATGAGAGTCTTTTACAGAATTGGAATTGGCGATCCTTCGGACATTCTGAACACGCGTACAAAGGGTTCTAAACCGATCATTCCCGAAGCAGCAAGATTTATCGAGGTATCTACGAATAGCATCACTTTGCATTTGAGTGCCTGGTCGGATGGTGGCTGTCCCATGTTGTACTTCGTTGTTGAACACAAGAAGAAGTAAGATGAGAAGATAATATACAGCGAATATCCAGTCCGATATCGAAATCGATAGTTAAAGGCGCGTGTTTCGCATTCTTCAGGATGCAACAGGAATGGAACCAGGTCTCGAACAACGTCAAGCCGGGCGGTAACTTCGTAGTATTGGATCTGGACCCTGCTAGCTGGTATCATTTGCGCGTGACGGCTCACAATAATGCCGGTTTCGCTGTGGCCGAGTACGAATTCGCAACTTTGACGGTGACTGGCGGTGAGTATGGGTGGTCGTCTGACGCACAGCGGCGCCTCGTAGCCGGTGCCAATGGTGGCTGGATTGAACGATCGCCGAAACGTTTTCTGTTCCAGGCACCATTGCACCGGCCCGCGAACTACCGGATGTGAACGGTGGTGGCAACGACGAAGACCCGATGAAAATTTTCATGGCTAACTTAAATCTGGTCGTGCCTGTGGTAGCAGCCATACTTGTTATAATCGTTGCCGTCATCGTGATCTGCATTCTCAGGGGGAAGGGTCACGGTAGCGATAAAGGTAATCGTTATCCGTCTATCTTTTTCTTTGAACAGGCACGATCGCACCTCCCGTACGTAATGGCGGTAATGACAACACCGCGGATGTGAGACGGTACTTCCCATGGTTACCCAGCTGGCTCGACGTAAACGTGGTGGTGCCGGTCGGCGCGACGGTCGTTGTAATAATAGTAGGAATAGTAGTCATTTGCGTGGCGCTCTCGAGAAGAACTCGAGGCCCGGAACAAACACGGCTGCGAGGTATCTCTTCAGCCGACGAGAAATATTACGAGGGACAATGTATACCAATTTTTTTTAATTACTTTTACTTGTTAAGTCTTATAAAGACGGTGGAGGTTCATTAGGAAATGAAACTGCGATGAAAATCTTGCGATCTTAACTAGCTAATCGAGTAAAGTATTACAACTGCTGATACCATCATAATAATACTATTTTTTAATAGATATTGTTATATTATTACAATAATTTCCTGATGATTGATCCACGCGTCGGCCACCCTAGTCTTAAATCCTCTCGAAACATCCCGATTTCATAATTTTCCTCTTCCTACATTTTCCTTTTGTTTCACAAGCGTGGGTGATGGCATACATAATCAATGTAATATATCAACAGTAAGATCAGAAATATCGAGATGTATACGCATTCACATTTATTGGATCGAGCGTTTTTATTTCAGATGACGTAGTCTACCAGCAAACCGGAGTTGGCGGCGCTACCCTGGACAAACGCAGATCTGATCTTCGTGACGAACTAGGATACATCGCACCACCGAATCGCAAGCTTCCACCTGTACCCGGCTCGAACTACAACACCTGCGATCGTATCAAGCGAGGTACAGTTATAAGTAAGCCACAACTGCCAACACTTACCTTTTAGACCAGTTTCGACTTTTCTAGTTGTCGCATCGGCACGATAGTTCCTTCTTTCATCTTTTCTCAAGGGATACACGTCGAGATTCGCACATACAACATTAAGCTCCTAGTCTCAGTGTCAGACAGATCCCCAGGCCAGACAGAACCCATACACACAATCATTGCCAGTTTCTTTTTTGTTCGCCACGCTTCGAAATGTTCTTATATACGTTACCGAGATGTATGTCCCTCCAGCGAAGATATAACGTTCGTTCCTACTTGTTTGCGCTTACCACCCCGTTGGTGCCTAACAAGTGTCGACTGTACCGATTTGCGTATTAACCATTATCTATAAAAAAAAGAAAAAATAAATAGCACCTTTTCCCCAGAGCTTCGAATCCTCTAAAGAGAACAGGGCTGTTAGTTGGCGGAAATCTTGATAGGCGCCAGCGTGTCGTACGACCTTTGTAGTATGTGTTCGATAGGTGGAACTGGCTCGGTAAGGAGTCACTCGACGTGGGATCCGAGGCGACACATGTATGAGGAATTGAGTCACTACGCGCCCAACAGGAGATGTCCACCGCCACCACGTATGGGCAGCGCGGATGGTCTTTCGCATAGAGGTTGGTAATAGCAATTCTGGTTAACGGGGCATTCGGCATTCGCCCGATCGCCCTACAAGACTGATAATCGCAGGCCGGAGCCGGCGATGTTGCTGGCTCGTCCCAGCCGGTCTTCGTAAGTCCCCCCTCGTTTCGTGAAATCTCATTTTAACGGCACGTCTCGTTTTTCGATGTTTGCACGTTTTCGCATGCCTGCGCTCATAGCACGCCGACAAATAACACGAACCACATACGGAAGAATTACATTCATCTATTACATTCTCATTGTCTTTCCTAAGACAAAAGTCTCTATGCCCGTTATCATATCGATTTTTAGGATTTTCAGAGTGGATAAGAAGAATTTTGAATATTTTAGATCAAACAGGTAGAGGTGAAATTGAAATGACTAATTAATTGGAGAATATAGCATTGTTTTTTATTGTATAACAAAGATTATGTGATTGATCGATAAGATCGGGCGTCAATGAACTCAAGTTTACTTAAATTACATTTTTAATACGCATGATCAGTTTTTGAAGATTTAATGATGTAACATAGAATGAGAATCGAGGAAAGAAGAAACGTGAGTAAAAGAAATTTCGTTGCTCGTTTAAATGGATAGAAGAAGCATGTAAAAATAATAATGGGAAAGATTGCTTAGAAATAATTTTTTTCGATTCCATTCTCGATCAAACTGATCTTAGAAGTCGTCGTAATACTTTACACGCGAGAAGCAATCTTTAAAGCATTCTTTTATCGTTCAACAATGTCTCGTAGATTTTCCGCCCATAGCGGCAGAGTCTACCCTGGTTGATCGTCCATTTTCAGGTATGGAAGATGAGATCTGCCCGTACGCCACCTTCCATCTATTGGGATTCCGCGAAGAAATGGACCCAAGCAAGGCTATGCAATTCCAAACCTTCCCCCATCCAGGAAACGGCCATTCTGGCACTATGGGACCACCTGTAGGACATCCGACTAACGCTTCTGCTCATAGCCGCTCTGGATCTCAATCTATGGTACCTTATATCTCTTTTACGTGTTTAAACAATGTATTTGCACGTTATTGTGATGTAAATATTAAAAGATTCTCGAGGATACTTGTAAAAACAGATTATTTTACAAGCTATATTCAGCAACTATCGATAACTATCGCTGGAATCGCGGTTGATTTTTCCCGCAGCCCCGTCAAAACGGCCGCTACTCTCGAGTACCATCCCAAGGAGGCGGCAGCGGTACGCACAATGTCTTCTCACCCGAATACGATGATCCGGCTAATTGCGCTCCCGAGGAAGACCAGTACGGATCACAATACGGACAATACGGCGCACCTTATGATCACTACGGATCTCGCGGATCAGTCGGACGTCGCAGTGTAGGCTCGGCTCGCAACATTCCCATCTCTGGTTCACCGGAACCGCCTCCACCGCCACCGAGGAACCACCAGGATCAGAATAACTCTAGCTTCAACGACAGCAAGGAGAGCAACGAGATCAGCGAGGCCGAGTGTGATCGCGACCAGCTTGTCAACCGCAACTACGGCGGTCAGTAGAAAGATTCGCGACAGCTCGGAGAACGAGCATGGGGGAGACGATGAAGCTGAGACTCGATACGATCCGACGGGGAAGGTCGCAAGACTCGCTTTTCCCGTTCGGATCTTGTCGGTCCAGCGACATGCTCCCTCTCGACGAACAATCTCGCTCTGATTCAGCCCGACTACTGATGCTCGTTTCATATGCACTAAGGCATTATTAGGCGTACGGCGGCTCATTATGCGGACATATCGCATGGCGGGCGAGTCGCGAATGAAGAAGACTCGCTGCGGACTATGTGTTTTTCTTTCCTTTTTTTTTGTCTTTTTAATCCTAATTGTTTATATAGTTTCCACAAATTGCATGTTACGTGTTGTCGTAGTAGTTTAATCGTTGTGTCAATCGTGCCGTGTGTTTTTCTATTTCAGTGAATGCTCGCGGCAAGGACGGCATGACCACCGAGGAGATGCGTAAACTCATAGAGAGGTCAGTAGAGCGCGAGTGAGCTTGGTTAACGGTGAACGGTTTAATGGCGTTACACCGTTCCTGCCGCTGTGTCTCGAGCGATTTCACTTTCGCGCGAGAGCTGTAATTATCGGTATTATACCGCGGCAAAATATCCCGCGGCGTTTTCCGAATCGAGCGATGTTTCACGTTCGCTCGCCACGGCATCAGCCGCAATCCGATTCGCCTCCACAATCAATTTTCTTTAACACGATCGATCGATTCCTTTCGATTCGCATCCTCGCCACATACCTTCATTCGAATACTCGGGTATTTGTGCGCGATTGAATTGTCAATTGACAACGATCGAGTGCACGGTGGTTCACTAGCGACCTTCGAAGAGCCTCGAATATTTAACTATTTAACTATTTAACGAACGTCTGATCTTTTCTTGTTTCATGACTAATTACGCAGGAAGCCGTAAGTTCGTTAAACATAATCAAGTCAGGGTGTACAAACGTTAAAGACATGTGAAGAGCTTTTGAGATGCGTCATACCATTTTCCACTGATTTTCATCATCCCATTGAAGTTCGGCTACCCGATTTGTTTTGCGGCGAGCAGAGTAGACGACCTTTCAAAACGTTGCTTTCGGACATGACAAAGTCCCCAGTCTCCATCGAGAACGCTTACTAATACAACATGTGTTCGCATGTAGCTTCAATGAATAATGCCATGTGTAATGTGTAGCTGTGTAACTAATTCGAAGCTAAAACGTACGATAGAGATAAGACGCTGATCGTATTTCCACTGCAGCTATTGCTATTGTCACCGCTATTAAACCTGCTATTCTGCTTACGCCACTAACGACTGACATGTTTACGATCGTCATTTTTACATTTCATTTATTCATAGCATTATCATTACTGTCATCGTTGCTGTAGTTGTTGTTATAACGCATGTTTTCGCCCAATTCGCGTGTAGAGATCTCTTCTTCGTACAGCAGTTGATTTATCAAACTAATAAAATAAACGTTTCTGCCTTAAAGATAAGCGTGTTAAAATCGCGCGGGAGAGAATCTGCAAGCGAATGGGATTGTTAAAATTGTGTGGTAAGATCGGTCGGCGTCGGATGCCAAAAACGCAAATTCCTGTTGCAGAAACGAAGCTCCCGGCCGGCAAACCGGCGGCCCCCACGGCGGTCACGGGGGACTCCTCACACCCTACGATACTGTGGCAGTGTAACCTGTAAATCGTCATCTTCCGTGATCTTCCGCCTCTCTCGATAGCCGGCGGCCGCGAAGAAGCAGCCGAGAGACGCGGAAATGAAGCGCACGCCAACTCTTCCCCCGGTGCTGTCGTCGGTCCAATTTGCAACGATTTACGATAGAAATTAGAGACGTCGTCGCGAGTAGATAGATTCGATTACCGTGTAAGGTGTACGCGTATTGATATCATCTCGAGATCGTGATTACGGACGAGGATCTGCAGCCCGCCTCGCGAAATGGGACCGCCTCCTTCGCCCTTGCGACCATATCACGCGATTTTCCTGTCTCTCTCTCTCTCTCTCTCTCTCGCTCTTCGGCCTTCCGCTCTTTCATTGTACTTCCTCGGGTACGTTCGTTTGCATTTGATCCTGAGGGAAGGCCAATTCGAAACTGCCTTGTTTTTGATAGACTTTTTCGAACCGGTTCAGTCGATAACGCACATCCGGGAAGGCCAGACTCAAGACTGTCTGTATCTACTGCCCTTATCGCGAAGGAGGCACAGCGATTCGTGAGGTCAGCCATGCTTCGTTCGTAAGTCTTTTGCGAGTCCCGGAACTCCTCGCGCACGTTCGATTACATCGTCTGAAATTTTTTTATACTAATACCGACTGGCCGAAGAAAATAATTTGCGTTTTGATACGTGTCTTCCTCGATAATGCGTGCTCGAACTCAACACGACGTGATTTGTGAAGATACTTGACGACACGAACTTATTAATTGACTATCTATCTTTGCACATGACGAAATATTTCGATTATCGGAGAGACTGAAGGGAATTCGAATTTTCTCGCGCTCTCGTCGAACGTGGTCGAACGTGCACGTGCGAGATTCGAGGCTCGAGAGACTGCCGCGAGAGACTGTCCTGTAGGAAGGCGAACACAGCCGGAAGTCGTGTTCGCGGACGCTCAGCTGCGGCAGAGACGCGGCCCGCGATGGTGCTCTCGGCGACGGTGGATTTAACGGGGGTCTTCTGATATATATATCCGGGATATAATCCTAGGTTACATTCGTCGCAGGAGTTGCGTAATGGGGGAAAAAAAAGAAACGTATAAACGACATATATGCGTATATACATGAGATTAGTTGGTCGCTTTTTAAGTCATGGTTGTGCCACACTGCCGCTCCCTGCGGGCGTACGATATATAGATATATATACGTACACATATACTATATACATATACTGTACGATTTATAATTTCGTAACGAAGGTTGTGTCCCTACCCCCCAGCCCTTCAGCCCCACACCCTCTACCCCCCTTGACGATCGGTGATCTTGAGTCTCGACGTCGCGTCGCGGAGAGCAAGGTTTATAGGGTACGTCGTCGCTTTTTCGTCTTTCATCGTCGTCGTCGTCGTCGTCCTTGTAGCGATCCGTTTAGGCGATCGATTCGAGACATTCCCATCGTTCGCTCGAAAGGGGAGAAGTCCCGTACGCGAAACACCGACTGTCCGTAGGAAGAACAACGCGGCAAGCCATCGAGGGAACGCTTCGATATTACACGGCAGGCCAGCCACATAACATTTACAATACATCATCGCCACGCGCGCTGGCGCGTGCACGCAATATACGCCACACTACACTTGCTGTCGTCCTATATGATATAAATATTTAGTCCGCTGTAAACACCTAATTATCCCCCCGTGCTAATCTTCTACGATCGATTGCGACGTACCGATAAGATTCACTGACATCGCGACGATGATCGTTACAGGTGTAAGCGATTCGAGTAATAAAAGAAGCTGGTTTAACGTAGATAGCTCATAAGTCGGACGGATGGTCGCGAGAAGGCATCGTTGGATCATCGCGACGAGGCGAGAGGTCGGGATCTGGTTAACGGAACGTATACCTCAGGACGCGAATCGAAGATGGTCTGTCTGTCTGTCCGCGATCGGACGATTGATCTTTTGCTGGTTCGACGAACGAACGAATGAACGAAGCGGATGCTTCCCGAGCTTCTTCGCGTGTGCACCAGCCCGACGTCGCGCGACGCCGCGGTCACGACGCCGCGTCTCATAGTTCGTTTTTATCACGATACTATTTCTAGATATATACATACAAATATAAATATAAATATATATTATATATACACTAACTATATATACATACGTTGTAAGTAGCTATTTCTAGGTGTCGCATTTGTTTGCCGAGGCGATGCACGAGCCGGCTCCCAGTTGGGCGACCGGGCCAAGAAGCACTCTCGACTATCACGCGGATTGCAACATCATTTACGACCCCGTGTATTTAACTCTGAATCGTGTTGGACAAGCTATTTTGCGAGTTACTGTTCCTCGTTAGTGTTACTACCATTAACTCACTTCATCTAATTGAATTAGATCAATTGATCGAAAGCAAATATTTTGAGCTTTATTTCATATTGATATTCCGGTGCTACATTACATCTCAAACTTAACTTCATTCGCCGCAATTATGGCCTAAATTGCTACTGCCATTATTTCTTGTTACTCACGAATGGTATTAAAATAGAAAATGCGCACATACAGGCTGTCGAGAGAATTTCCGGGATGTTCGGGTAGAACTTGAAGAGTGCTTCGTCCGCTCGAGTCGCTTCTGCCCTCGCAGAGGAATTCCTACCCTCTGCCACTCGAAACTGGCCGCGGCTCGACGCGCCAACGCACTTTTACTCATCGATGTGATTTTAAAAGGCTACGCAAAAAGCCTCGTGTCTCGTGTATATGTTACGATCGCGCTCTTACCGTAATTAACGTAGCCGTATCTCGTCCCAAGTCACCCTTTACGACTTACAGTATCACGTTCTACTCACTTAACTCGCCCCTGCGAAACCTTGTCGCTTCGAATCGCTTCCGAATCTAACCAGAGCTAATACGGCATAGGCCGATAATGATGATAACGATTGATGATGATAACGATATTAATGCATTCGTATATAGTAATATGATCACGTCCTTGGTCGCGGTTTATCTTTTGTCTTAAGCGAAGTGGACGTCCGCGACGTCGCACAGGTGATAAACGTTTATGTTGTGAGCGGCACGGGGTGACCGGCAAAAGGGGCTGTGAACGTGGCATTTAGCGACAATCAGTTAAATTGAATTTCGGCTAAACATTAAATGTTTTTCGCAGCTGAAACGTTCGATGACGAGTAATACGACGCAAAGACTGAGAATTTACGTCCACGTTTCCTTATCGCTTCATCCACTTCTCGCTCGCGGTTGCTTTGCCCTCACAGTAGCATCCTCGTAAGATTGGTATATTCGCCGCCCGTGCCCTTCTTACCGGACACCCCCCGGGCCCATCGTTCGCTCGTCGCGCTTTTCGTGATCGACGTTATACTGCGTAGTAATTCTTTGCAAGACTCGACGTTACTTTTTTGAGAGACACCGCGAAGCGTGTCGCTCGCTTGTGTATGCTTGATTGATAATATGCGTTGAAAGCATTTGGCTGTTCTTTTTGTACGACGGCGAACGCGGTTCTTCGAGCTCGTGTCCTCCTCCCTCCCGCTTTCCTTACCGTCGCGTCGCCTGTCAAACTCGAAGCGTTTCCTTCGTGTCCTTTTGACGATCCTCGTGCACGTGCGAAAGAATCGCGGGAACGCGATATTGATGTTTATAATGGAAAATATTGATAATGGAAAAGTTAAAAAAAAAAGAAAAAAAACGTGCGCAACATCCTCCGCGCTCGAGGAGACTCGAGGATCCGCTCGCAGTGTACCGTTTCCTCTCAACGCCACTACTTTATGTTTTTGTACCAAAGTTGTAGCGTCTAACTTTGCGTTGAATAAATAAACCTTAAAATAAACCTTAAGGTCGCTGACTCGTTTTTCTCCAACTTACCATCGATTACTTATACAGAAGCGCGAAAATGTTTTATGTACATTCATTACACGACATAACAGTTACGATTTACTTATCATAACTTGAGAAAAATATTATTTTGAATTATAAAATTTATGATATATATATATATATTTGCATTTTTATATTACATTATTAATATTTAATAGCAAGATATTAAATAATTATTGCTTTCAGGTTTAATAAATTATATAAAATTGAATATTATATATAAATTTCATTTAAATTACATTTAATTTAATTATATATTTAACTCAATTATTAAATGGTTAAAATTAAATGGAAACAATACGATATTGCGGAAAAGAGTCAATTGTTTCAACTAAGTTTCAGTTATTTATCTTCGCTTTGCGTCGCTTGTCTATGATGCCAGGAGATTTGACCATATAATACTATTATATCAGTTTCTGGCTGGCTAAACATATATATCAACGGTTCATCTTTCATTCGTGTTGTCTTGTTTATAATGTTCTAGACTCAAGTACCCATTTCACTTACAGGAATGTCCTCATTACAACCAGGAATTTCATTCTATTTCAATGTCTGTCGCATGCTTTCACAGTCTCTACGTTCCTACCCCCTGCACCGCACAACAAAATTCCATGCTGCTTTCTCTTATGCTGCGATAAAATATAACTTTTTACCTCCTGATATTCGATTTTCCTCTTCCATTTCTATTTTTAAAATAGCTGTTTTTCGTTATATTGCTTTTCATTTTAATTAATATGTATCGTTCATATTAATTATTATAATATATAAAATTGTATCTGTTATATTTAGAATTTATATTTATTGGAGCCGTGCTTATTACATATCTTATATTAATTATATTAGTTATTTCATTCATTATATATATATGTATATAATATCTTATGTATATTCTTTTGCATTGCATATTCTCTCAAGTTATTATACAGGGTGTCCCACATCTAACGTAACCACCCCTGATAACTTCGCAGGAAGCGGTCGTAGAGAAAAATGTTTCATATAAAAGTTATTTGACTTCGAGGGGGACATAAGATGGGTCAAACGAAATTTTTCTGGAGGCGTTTCGGAGATTTGAAGGTGACTTTTAATTTTTTAAATGGAATTATATGATTTTTTAAATATAATATGATGCCTCTATAGTTATTCTGCACATAAAAGTATTAAGGTAAAGTTATCAAAAAATCAATAGTTTGCGAGATATTTTACATTTTATTCTCTCTCTGATATATTTTGACATGAAATATAAAATATCATGTAAACTATTCATTTATTGATAACTGTACCTTAATACTTTTATGCGTAGAAT